>PVIJ01006370.1:0-29458 GCA_004024925.1 Scalopus aquaticus | reverse complement strand
TACTTTTGTATTCACCAAACTGAGAGAAAAAATGTACCAGTCATTATCTCACTAGTCCTTCATTTTGTCAGCTTTTCTTTTCTATCATTTCAACAACAGAATAACCTTTAGTTCAAATCATATTAGAATGATATAACAAGATCCCTTTATTTGTTAAGAAGTAGCCATAAACGTAGTAGAGAAATATCTATCCATTCTTTGGTAGTACTCCTTCTCTGTTGTATTTGTAATTAACTCAATTGAAAATCTTAATGAAAATGAGATGCAAAATAGGTACAAAGGCATTTAGTATTAAATATGTTAGTACAGAAAGATTTGGTGAGTTGTATTTTTTCTCAAATGTTGGTAAGTATCTGTTTGTCTTGTCACCTTGTCCTTTGAGAATCTGAGAGTTAAGTACTACAATTAGTGGCAGTAAACACTATTAAATATTTGTTTAGCCTAATTGCTTTATCCTCCTTTTACTATTCATATTTTTATAGTTGTGGTTCAAATTTTTATCATATTTCTGTTTTATAGGAAGCCATCTCAGTAGAGTAATAAGGAGTGGAACAGAAGAGACATTTATTAAAAACATACAATGTTCCAGAAAGTCTCCATACTTAATACTGGGAGGTTTGTCATATTAATCCCATTTTATGAATGAGGAAACAGATCAGATGGGTTTAATGAATTTGCAATGTACATTAAATGTAATTACCTGTGAATCCAGAACTGGAATTTAATCCTAACTGTTCCTTACTACAAAGTCTATATTCTTTTGACTGGACCACAGCACACTTTCCTTTCCAGAGGAAGTGCAAGAACTACCAGAGAATCAATGAAGGTGTTTTACTTGGTTGTTATTATGGCATCGTTAGAGCAGATAACAATCTTAATAATCTCCCTTCCCTTCCCTTCCCCTTTTCTCTCTCTCTCTCTCTCTCTCTCTCTCTCTCTCTCTCTCTCTCTCTCTCACACACACACACACACACACACACACACACACACACACACACACCTAAGCTCCAAAAGATACATGAGAAAAGACAAGGTAGAAGACAAAGAAAACATATACACACTGGCCCTTAGCCCCTGTTTGCCTTCAATTACAGTGCTATTTTTGCTCACTCAGAAATCAACCTAGGGGAGTTGCATGCGTGCAAATTAGGCCAGGGGACCATGCATAGAAAAAGAGAGAGTGAGGATTCTCCCCATTTATAGTTTCTGAAATCAGAGCTGAAGGACTAGAATATGAGATAAAATCAGAGGTTTTTCCCAAGTTTCGGCCAAAGAGAAGACTAGAATCGTTCTATATTTTCTCTACAATGCTATGAATCTACTGTAAAAGAACAAAAGTTGGAAAGTGTAACCTTCCACTGCTATGCTACCAAAACTTAATGGGATGCTTAAAATTTGTGAGGGAGCAATAAAAAGGATGAATATGCAAAATTAAGCCTTTAATAAATATATCTGAAATACTGTAAGTGGGTACAGAACCTTCTCCAGATTCTGACTATTATGGTCTCTTTCTAGGGATACAAAAGGAAAGCACATTCACTTAACTTCAATTATCTTTCACATTACTGGAAAGATACTTACTGTAAGGTAGATATCAGAACAACTTGCCAACTATAATAATGACATAATCTAAGCAAATGCTATTAAACCAAATGAAACATTATAAACTATTGTAATTAGAGAAGCACAATTTAAATAATCCATGAAAGTTTTTTAAAACACTAAAACTATTCTTACAGCTCCATTTACTCCTTTTCCCTCCTAGTTGGTAAATTCATTTGGCTACTTATGTATTTATTAAAGCGCTTTAATCAAAGGAAACGCTCCATCGTCACATTTCATTAAAGGTGGTCTGGAACTGAGCATAACAGAAGGAGGTCTTTTCTTGATTGTGCTGTGGAGCTCCCCAATGATTAGACACTCACTGAAATGAAATGACTCCATCACTGATTAAATAGATTTTTATAATTAGATAAACTTTACCTAAAACTAGTAAAATTGACTGGCACAATATTTTCTTCTTATTCAGCATTAGCAAGTCCCTGTTTGCATTCTGGATTTCTCATGCAAGTATTTTTAAGCATTTTTTAAAACTTGTGATGTTTTTCCATATCCAAAACAATTACATATATTTAAAGTACTCTATAAGGAAGGATCAATTAATCATTTTTAGTGGCTCCTCTGCAAAGTAGGTCAAGACTATCCTTCATTTGCAAATGGAGAGGAGGGCACACTAAATTTAAGTGAATTGATCAAAGTCCAATATAAGAATAACTTATGAATGGATGTTTTCAAATTCCAGGGTGCTATTAAATAGTTTGAAAAGAAAACATCGTGTGAAATGAAGTTATTTTGTTAGTACTTTAATGAATATGGTTACCATAACATTTCAGAACCAAGAAGATGAAGATGCCCAATAGTTATGAAATATGAGGAACTAAAGGATTAATATTTAAATAAACATTTAGCAACACAAAGACAAAAACTAACATACAGTTTCCAACCACGGCTCTAGTTTGCTTCAGAAGCCACATACTCACATGGTCTCTATATGTATTATTCATTAAGAAACTCTGTAAGTCCATTTACATAGCACTTCACCTATTAACTTACATAGCTCTATCAGCATTGTCAGCTGTGGTGCATACAACTTTTTAAATTATTCTTATTGTCAGGAATAATTAACAAAATAGTATATAGTAAAGGATCTCATAGAAGAGGTGAAAGTTGTGGCTCACCCATTTAGATATGGACTCCATATTTCAGCACATTCTTCATTACACATCTCAGTGAAGTTTAGTTGATGATATCCTGTAAGGAAAACACCTTATTAATTGATCCATCTCCCAAACCAACCCCAATTCTTCTTAGCAATTACAGCCAACAGAAAGCTGTGTGTAAATTATTAACAAGGAATGTTGAATGACTCCACTCTGGCGCTGTTCTATAATTCTTTAGTGCAGATTTAAACAAGCACAGAAGTTGGAAAGACAAGAAAAACAATAATGATCACATAAGAAAAAGCCACTGAAAGTTTTCTAAACATTTGTCCCACAAATGTTTGTTGTCTATTTTGTACTAAGCACAAACTAGGTGTGAGAGATACCATGGAGAAATTTCACAGGCAGGGCCCTGTTTTGATGGGGCTTACCATTCAAGTAGGAGAGATTCTTTAACTGCACTTAATTAGTTGTTTATACTAAAGAGTTGAGAACAAAGTATAATAAAGAAAAAAGTGCACTCCTCCTTCCCTTTTCTTGCTGATCTTCCAGATGCTCAAGTTCTGAATCCAGTCAACATGACCTAGGAGAAGTTACATTATTTCTATGTCCTCACAGCAAAATGGGAGAAATAACTGCACCTGTCCTATGGGGTTATTGTGAAGATTAAATGAGTTATTCAGCATAAAACAAAATGGAGAACACCGTGTGACATTCAGCAGGATGTAATAATCGCTAGCAACCTATTATAATAGTTATTATGATTCTTATTATAATTTCTCTGACTTGTATCTTAAATGGATAAAGCAAAATTCATAAGAGACAGTGACAACCTTAATGTTAGAGTGACAACCTCAGTGTTGCAAAGTTCTGGTAGGTTAAGTGCTAGTTCACTAACAGGACCCCGTATGAGGGGTCTTAGCATGTGAGGCTAAATTTCACCCAGCAGAAAAGTGAGTAAGTATGTTCTGAAAAATTGGCAACACAACAGCCCAGGGTTGTTTGGCTCGGGGACCAAGAAGTACTTTCAGGACAAAAAAGTAACTTCTTGTTAGAAAAGAAAGAGCTAGGCCCACAAATGTGGTATAAGACTACTGGGTCAGGGTGAGGATGGTTAGGTAATGCTGAGCATTGCAAGTATCTCACTCAAATTACTCTTCATAGCACACCTCAGGCTTTCTCCAAAATTGGGGTAGACTAATGGAAAAATAAAAAGGAGATTTTCTCCCTGAACCCCCATCCCAAGTTTGGTCTCCAGGAAAATGTCCAAGATGCCGAAAATATCAGTCAGCAAATCCCTCAAGGGTGGGCACTATGGACAGTAGGTGGGTCCTTACAGGCTTGACCAGTCCAGAAGTTGCTTTGTTTCTAGAGCCTTCAGGAACTCCTCCAGAACAAGCTAGAGCTGAACAGGGTACCACCTAGGGTCGCCAGGGGCACTGATTCCCAGAGATCACATGAAACACCCTTGAGAACTCAAAACTCTTGGGTAAAGAACATGAACATTTCTAGACTCCTTGCCAAGCAGGCATTAGCTTGTCCACAAAAATAGTAATTTCTCTCTGTTAACTTGAAGCTATTGTTAATTTTGTGTGGTTTGGGATATTCTAATTCTACTCTTTGAAAAAAAAACTTTAATGCATAAGTATTTTCAAAATGTATTATTAAATTGTTTCAATCCCTACCTATAGTTTGAAAGCAGCAATATTTTGCTCACTTATTTTCAAATGAGAACTGACTTCCTGTCCTGAAAATTAAAAAAGTGTTTTCTTTCATTTTTATATAAACTAAGGCTTAGTGTCATGAAGCAACTCCCCACCCCACATCACTGTGGCATAATGAAAATACTATTTTTAATTTGGATTGTGGTTTAGTAACTAAAAGTACAAAAGATACTGCTTTCTAATACTTATCTCCAGGGGAATACAAATTAATCCAGGAGATAGACTCCACCTTTGAGCAGGCTTCCAGGATAGAGAAAAGTTTGAAAGTTAAGATTAAATACTATCAGCTTCAATGCCAAGCTTTTGCTCTCCCACTAAATGGGTGGTTTTTAAGTTAGTGAAATTTTAACAAACACACTGAAACATGGTTCCCACTAAGTCCTCCAAAGACATTCATATATTTGAGAACTAACTGCTTATTCCCATCAGAGTTGCTGATACTCAAACCTTAGTTAGAATTCATCTTGGAAAATATTTTTTCAGAGCTGGTTTGTAAACCATACAAAACACTAGGCCCATTAATATAAATTATATAGTCCCATCATGATCCTCAGTTTAATTATCAGGTTTAGTCCAGACTCCTGCCCTCTTCAGGAGTATGGAATCCATCTAAATAAGACTAGCTTTGGTTGAAGCTGCTTAGGAGGAAATTCCCTGAGGATTTACTTAATGAGAGTTGCAATAATGTCTTGAACAACAATAACATAACTATAGTATGCTTATAATCTCCTGGTAAATTTTAACAGGTAAGACTCTCATTTGTACAAGTTTTAAAATATACATTCCAGCATAACTGTAATTTTTATATTTCTGTCTGAAATGTGTTTCAGCAAGGCTAAAACAAGAAGTTATATTTTGAAGTTGGTCATTTTGAAAATTAAGACCAACAATTCTAAAAATAGGCAATTATATTATACTAGTCCCTTGTAAAATCTTTTTTCTGTTATTTATTTTGTGATTTGATATTTTCTGATTAAGAAAAAGCAAAACAGTGGCATTCCACTAGCTTTCCTGACTTCAGATGTGGTATGCTGAATCTTGCTAGTGAATCATCTATACATGGTGGTCTGTGTATAAGTAGAATTTTTACTATTTCCTGTGAAGTTTGAGTTAAAGTTTTCATTTACTTCTAAAAATATGACAAAATGAACCCAAGAAGAATAAAAATCAAGCTGACTATGGAAGTTGTATTTTCCCAAAATATTGTATGAATTTCTCAATCACTCTAACAGGAAAGTGATGTTTTCACTAGGAACATATGTACCAGTTTATATCAGTCAGGAAGTTCAGGAAACAAAATTTGCAATGCAAGGAACATTTTCTTTTTAAAAAGTCAATTTTTAAAATTTACAATTTGTTTGCAGAGCTATATAATTTCAGAGTACAATTTCATACCTCCACATGAACGCATGCTTCCCTCACCTACCACCAAAAGGCACATTTTCTTAGAAAGGGGCCCATTCACAAAGAACTCGGATAGACATTTTCTCTTAGATGCCATGCAAATGGCCAACTGGTATATGAAATCCTTGTACACTGTTGGGAATATAAACTAGTGCAACTACTATGAAAAACAGTAGGAAACTTCTTCAAATAAATGGAAAGGAGGAAGGGAGGGAGGGAGGGAACACAGAGAACTTCCATATGCTCTAGCAACTCCACATCTGGTTTATATATCCAAAGAAAAAGAAAGATCTCCAAGAGATAGCTGCACCCTCACATTTATTACGGCATTATTCACAATAACCAAGACAAGGAAATAGCCTAAGTGTTTCCTAGAGGATGAATGGATAAAGAAAATTATGTTTGTGTGTGTGTGTGTGAATATATATATTTTATATATATATATGAATATTTGAATGAATATATGAATGAATATATGAATATTTTTCAGGCATAAAGGAAGTCCTGACATGACAGCATGGATAAACCTAAAAAAACATTATGTTAAATAAACTAAGTCAGAAAAACCAAATATAGTATGATCTCACTATACGTGGAATCTAAAAAGAAACAAACGGACTTGAGCTTAAGGAAACTGAGAGTTGATGGATGGAAATTGATGGTCACCAGGGGAGGAGGAGGGGAGAAAGGTAAGGGTGGTCAAGGGCGCAAACTTGCAGTGACCAGATGAGTGAGCTCTGGGATCTAAAGTACAGATTTGTGACTGCAGTTAACAATACTGTGCTCGAAACTTGGTTAGAGGGTACATCTCAAAAGTTCTCATCATGCACACACCAAAAAATGGCATGTAAACTGATAGATGTGTTAACTAAATTGTAATAATCATTTGTAGTATGTATATCAAATCATTACATGATATACATACACAAAGTTATATGCCAAGTATATGCCAATAAAGCTGAAAAAGAAAATACAGAAGGGGTCCATTCATAGCTAGTTTAGGAGAAATAATAACTTGGGTATCTGGGAAGCCCTTAGATCGGACTGTTTAAGCCAGAGGTCTGACGTGCAACAGCTTTATAACAAATACCAAACTCACCAATCTTTGCCCACAAAAGTCATCAGATTTTGGCTGAACACACGAAAGCAGAGGATGGCCACATCAGGCTAATCCACTATCGACATATGGAAGATGTATGAATGCAGGCCCCTGATGATGAAGAAGGAAGCAGGAGCTGGAAGACTACCAAAAGCAAACAGCTCTCCTCCTCTCTGCAGGAATATATGCAAAATAAATCATTCTTGAAAGGGTGATTGTTTTATATTTTTCTACTTCGTCCAATAAAATTAAATTAACATACATCTAGTTACTTAAGAGACTGAGTTCTTACCTTCTCAAAGGCTAGTTTACTATTTATGACTGTGGTTAGATTTTGTGCTTTTTACATCTCTTTAATGGCCTTGATAATGGTGAAGACATTAGAGTGATTGTTTTTCTCCATTTGTGGGCTTTAGCTTAGGCTCCCTGGGGTATGTTGAGAGTGGTGCTCTGACAAACAGACCCATTTCTGTGCTCTCCACCCTGTTCTTTCCAATGGCGAATGGGGGTATGGTCCTTACTGCTTGTAACACAGCAGCCCCAGGTGGAACTCCAGTCCATGGGCTGACACACTGACCTGGAGTAAAACTTATGAGCTCTATGCAAAGTGTAGTTGGCTATTCTGCTTTCCTCTATGTCATTCCACATGCTGTCTTTTCACCTACTTTATATTGGTGTTGAATCATAAATCACCTCCATTGAATATTTAACCAGGACTGGATTTAATAAGAAATGTAATGTGCAGATGTCCTCAATGTTAATAAGTTGTCATATGAGTCATGTTCCTTGGCTCGGTGTTCAGAATAATTGAGGTACAAATGATGCAAAATATGTGGGAGTCCCCAAGACCTGTCCTAATTAACTGAGAGGTTTGGTATATGTGAAATATTAAAGCCTCATAGTTAGTTGTGGTGTATAAACACTTAAAACATTATACACTTAAAACATCTAACATATGTTCAACATTAAACAAGTGATAGCCACTGTTAAATATCGTTAATTTTACAACTACAGATATATCCACAAATTGACACAAACAACTAATTTTATAATTACAATATATTGATAAGTTAGTGAATCCTACAATTTCAATTTATTGTTATAAATATAAATGATCTCTGAGTTCATTATATAATTCCTCAGTAGTCATCTACACAGACAAAACATAATATCGCATCTTCCTAAATACACTATTAAATAACAGACATAAATAATAGGAAGTAGGTATAACACAGTAGAGAATAGAAATAATTTATGATAGAAGCTAATTCATAGATATGTCGAGGTGCTAATGATACACTAATCCCACACACACTCCGTTTTTGAAAATACAAACTATGGATTAGAACTCAGTTTTATGGCAATACAAAGTCATTCTAAACTGAAGGTCAAGCTTCTAATTCTGGGATATGAGCTCATTTTTGTATTATCTTAAGGTACTTTTATATTTTCAGATACCAGATTTCAGTGATATTGGCTTTATAGCTTTTCTAGTTTAAATCTTTCTCTAATATTGAAACTTTAATATTATAAATCAATAATATAAATATATAAGTATTAATAATATAATAACTTGAACAAATCAGAATATATTCCAGATTTTTATAATCTTGAATATGTATCTTAGACTATCTTCATGGATATATTTTTTTGATTATTTAAATTTTTAATTTAAAAAACTAATAATTTTTTAGAAATAATACTCCTTATACAAAAAATTGAAGCAGTCAGTAGACTGACATTACAGTTCCTTCTGCCATCATATTCTCAGGGATTCTTGAGCTGGGAACTGTGCTAAAGGCATTTTTTTTAATATTTTATTTATTTCATTTATGCATACAAGATAGGGTACAGGCCAGAGGTGTGGGGAGGCGAGAGGGTTCACCAGAGACAGAGTGGGGAGCAGAACAGGCAGATGGTCCAAAATACACTGCTGAGGGGAGCAGCGGGAGAGGCAAGAGAGGTCTGCTGCGCCATGTGGGAATCTCCCCTGCAAGGCATCGAACTCATGTCTCCGCTGCAGACTGCTCCACAGAGCAGCGCTTAACTGCTGCACCACCAGGGAGGCTCAGCTTTTTTTTTTTTTCAATTGGGATATTTTCCCTCTAACTTATACAGCAACTTAGATAGCTAAAACTGTTAAGACTGTGGATTTGAATTTAAATAATGACAACTTAGTACAAGATAGACTGAGACAATGCTCAGGAAAAAGCCCAATTCAACAGTACTGAATGAAGGCTAAAGAAATTTCTGAATCAAATTTCACTCCAGGAAGAGTGGAAGGCCTTACCCACTTAGCATTTGTGCAACTTTGACTTTGGTGAAGAACAGTAGCCACTAATAATAAGACACTGGGTATTATCAGTGTGTGTGTGAGGGGCTCTGGGGAGAGCATAGTTGCATGGAATAAGAAGAGGAAGGTAAGGCAAGAGAGGCAGTAAGAGCAAAGTGTTTCCTTGGTAACTGTATTCTTTAATGAGTTTCATGAAAAAAAAGTTTGTCTATCTCAGTATTATATTCAAATTGCTACAAAATATGATCCATGATTTAGGGTGCTAACTAAGATGTGTGTTCTCAAATCTAAGGCCCAGTTGGCATGGTATATATAGTTCAATACTCACAGTAAATCAGATGAGAAATGGTAGTGATGGGACCTGATAAAACCCACAGAGCTGAGCAGGCACAGGTGCAGGCACAGAGTCTGAGAAGGCAAGAGTGGTGGGCAAGGGACTGTGCAATCTCAAGCACAATTGGGGTAATTAATAAGCACTGAATTTCCAAGAAGGAATATGAAAACTGCCAGCAGTTAAGTGAAAAACAGCAATAAAGAGAATGCAGGGGAGAGCAATATTCTAAAACCCAGATTGGCAAGAGGAATCAGGTCTCCATCCCAGTGGAAGGAAGCAAGACTCCAAGCTTTAAAGGTCTCTGGGGAAGATGCAGAATCTTAGTATAAAACATAAGATAGTGATCAGTGTAGACATTCAGCATTATAAGTTAAAGCACACAGAATGACTCTGGACTCAGAAATGAAGGGCAACAGACCTATTCTGTGTTAGAGGGAATGGTGATATGAGTCATGTGAGAGTTCCAGGGATCAGAGAAAGAACAGATGTTCGAGATAAGCTTCGGAATAAAAAAGGCCCAGTGACTATATTCTCAGACAGAAAAATAAGAGCTACCTAGTGCAAAGACCCAGCCAACTAGAATTGATGAGTTGGAGCTCCTGGAATCCTTTTCTTATTCCATGAGTTTATCAAGAAATAAGGATATGCTGATCTGGGAAGATAGATATAGTGTCCTGAGACTGCAACTTCAGGCACAATGTAATAAATAATAGATCTAAAAAGCCAAGAGCCCATGTGGTGATATCAGTGAGGTCACCTGTGGAGAAGCTTTGACAAGCAAAGGTGGGAGGTGACTCAATGTAGTTGGAGTGACACCTACATAGTGATAGTAAGTGCAGATACAATGAGAAAAACACTATGTTAGCTGAGAATACTACAAGACGAGTCTTGATGTAAACTGGGAGGAGAAAAGCCATAGGAAATTGAGTCCCTGAAAGAGAAACAGAGCTTCAGATCTTCAATGGTTCTTAAAATAAATCAAGGCAGACCTCTCAGATAAGTATGTGCATATGGCACAAAGACATTCTCAGAAGTTTTTAAGAACTGTGGCATACAGATATTATTCCTTCCCTTTCAGTAGCATCTTACTAACCCTCCAAACCCTGTTTCATGGTATATTCAGGATGTCACCTCCCCCCGATACAACGAACTTGGAGCTTTAACATGTTCTCAGGTCTCCTTGCCCTGACACTCTGTGTGTGTGTGTGTGTGTGTGTGTGTGTGCGCGCGTGTGTGCGCGCGCGCGCGCGCATATGCACATGCAGACGTGCATGCAGGTGAAGCTAGAGAATGAAGCAGAGAAAAAAGTCTGGGTGAACTGAAGAGTGTCTTTATATGTTGCATTTTATCTTCCATACCTCTTGCAAATATAGCAATGCTACTTAGAAAGCAGCTTGTATATTGACAGTTGCGTGTCAATATTAATGATTAGAGCAACATAATCATGCCTGAGGGTGGAGACTGAGATAGTGATAAAATCAAAGTGGACACCACCACAGAAGCATTTAGGAAGAAAAAGAACTTTACTGTATTTCAGTGCAGTGCTTATCCTATTAGTCACTTCTAATTAAAGCACTGAGGAAAAGTATATACATTTTTCTTCAAATTGCTTAACCCTTATAATCATTAAGTTAACCATCATTTGAGAAGGTGGAAAAGCATAAAATTCAATGCTTTTATTTTCTAACTTAAATGTGTCTCTTTATGCAATGGCATTTTTATTTCTATCTACACTGATATTTATCTTTAATGTTGCATATCCTTCTTTAAAAATACAAGTATTTTGCTTTATTATTATTGATGTGTTATTGGCCATCATGAGATTACTCAGGTTTACCTGCTTTTTCAGGTCATTCTTTCTTTGCAATCTAAACTATGTCAATAAAAAGTACTTAAAAATAACAGATTTGTGCAAATGTAACCAAGTTTAGAAAAGGAAGATCTTTTTTCTTTTAAGGTGAAAAATGAGGGAAATAACATGAACAATAGATGAGGTGATGATATACAGGAAGATGCTGTATTACTTTATAGAAATATGCACTTTAGTCATAAGGTAAACTGGAATAAGATATTAGGAGAAAAACTGAAGCTAGTATTTTTGTTTTTAAGAAATTAGAGAAAATTTGACATTAAATACTATAATACTCCCAGTGAACTATACAACAGACACTAGATCATGATCTTTATATTCCTGGGATTAGAGGCAAAGTCTCCAATAACACCTTCAGAGAAAAAATCTAAATGAAAATTTATCTGAAAATGTATAAAGGAATTCATACTAAAATGAGACGAGATTAAACGAATAAACAGAGCAGAAGCCCAACTAGGATCAAGAGAAGGAGGAATTCTATGTCAGGATAAATTTCATCTACTTTATAAATTTATTATGGATCTGGAACTCAAGGATCTTAAGGAGCAATTTTAAATAAGGATGGACACATTTGGAAATAATTGGATTTCTTAAATGCAAATAATTAGTGCACATATTTATTATTCACTCACTTAACCATGAATAAGTATACTGACTTTTTAGTCAGTATCTCTCACGGAAAAGTTCCTAACTAGTCTAGCATGAGTATTACTAAGCTATAACTAGTAACCATGCAGAACTTGAATATGCAGCAATTTTACTTCCTAAGTGATTTTAACATCAAGAGAAGTTTGTGATTGTTTCTCAAAGCAATATGCATTAGAATTACCCCATGGGCACATGGGTAAATAAGGTTGAACAAAGAAATCAGTATAAAATAGAAAGCAAGTGAATATGGAAAATGAGACTTACAAAACTATTAACGTTCTTTTCCAAGATGCATGGCAACTATTTCACATGTTGGAATAATTGGCCAAGAAATTTGTAAAATGACAGCTATTTTTAATATAACAAGTAGAATTATATGGAACTTCATAATAGTTCCCCGTTTGTTGGGATACAGAAGCAACACAATCAATATGGACCTTTATTTCTTTATATAACCCTGAGGAGTTCTTTCAGTCCTGTGCAGAAACCTGTATGGAATTAGCTAACAACAGGTCAAAGACTCCATGCAATCATTTAACCAGTGCATGCTGACTGAAAAGAAGCTTGGGTTGCTATATCCTTTGGAGAAAGTCTCTAAGAGTTTACACCATGACATGCATGTATGATATTTAGAAGGTTATTTCTGATTTCTGGCTACAAACACAGAGATCTAGTCCAGCTGGGTATAGACTCAATTCCATTAATCTCTTGGGAGGCACAAAGGTTCTGAGTTCTCTGCTAGGTTTAAGTTCTACACATCCTGCGGACATTAAAAGACTTTTGTTACTTAGGCTTATTGATTCTGGTTTCCCAATATAAGGTGTACCTCTTGACTGGAAGGGAAATTAAGTTAAACTACTAAATAAAAATAAAGAATGGGCCCCTGATGATCTAAGTCTCCATCCAGAGGAATTGCCCCACTGTCCCTGAGGAGCTTGAAGGCAATATAATTGGCAAGTGAATATACAAAGAAAACCATATTGACAGTGTAAACTTAGATCAAGTGTTCTTACATAAAGTTTATTGGAAAACATAATAAATTTATTTGTGAAACTAGACAACTTACATTCCTTTAATCCCCAGATTTCTTATCTAGAAAATGCAAGTAATGATAAGCTACTGTGAGGCTTAGGAAGAGTCCAGTAAATAATAATTACTTGCATGGGAACCAACACAAATGTAAAAGAGAGTAGCAAAAGAGGGAAAAAAAAACAGGTAAGATTTTTACTAGGCAATAAAGAATATTAATCTAAAGATTCAATAATATCAAGACACTGAATTTGTAGTTAAGGAGAATTTAAAAAGTCTGAAAATCCATGTTAGAATGAAGTTTTCTTCCTTTCTGAGTTCAAGTTCGGGTTCACAAGTATTTGTTAAGTTGGAAAGTACATAATAGTGAAAAACTCATTTGGTAGAGCCAAGGACAAAATCAGGATGATGCGTACCTCATCTGTTTCCCCAAGTGCAAAATTAGAGGTCAATTAATAAAACACTGAAGAAATATTTCCTGCGTACTATTTATGTATTCAGCAGCACAAATTTGCAGCTTGGAGCATGCTCTAATTTTAACTGTTACTCTATTGGAGAAAAATATGAATCTTCTCTGTTGACTATGAATGAATTAACATAGCCATACCTAAAGGAAGGATGAAGTTGGGTTCTTCAGCCCAGAAGTTGTATTCTTCTCCGATGTAATTTCACATATGTGTTGTCTCTTTTACATGGTGTTCCACTGTCGCAGAGTGTGCCTTAGTAACATATGGTTGGTAGAAAGGATGTTTCAGTAATCTATTCAATAGTGAAAAGTCCATTTATGCTTCAAAGATAAATCTAACACTGACTACAGTGTGTTGGGTTTTCTCTTTTCTGTTACAACTATTATTCATTGTGAAAAGGAAAGAAAAACAAATAAAATATTCTCGAATTATAAATGAGAATGGTTCATTTCTAATTATTTCCTTTTTGAATATAGTGGCTTATGGGAAGAACAAAAGGTATGTATTAGGCTTACATTAGCCATTGATAAAATCAAATAGATCTTTTTCAAAGTAGATTTTCCCACGATACTAGTTAGGGACAATGAAAATCTTCCTGCTAAATGGTTGCCAAGATTGTAGATTGAAAAAAAGAAGAAAATCATCCACAGCATGAAATAATGGTCTTTAAAATGCAAAAGTTAAAACTAATTTCTAAGAATGCTATAGAGAAAAGCAAAATTGGAGAAAATAGTGCCTTGTTAAACAAAAACAAACATTATGTTTGTTTGAATGGATGTTTTTAGGACATTATTAATGAAGGGAAATTAAAGGGGGTTAGCAGAAGAAAAACAATGTCTCCTTTGCAGATTTAGAGCGCATTTCATGAAGCTAACTAAAAAGCAATTGAAAGGACTAAGGGTGCCTGAGTAGTGGGTGTGGTGTAGTAACAACACCTGAAGGTTATCATTCTATACCTCTAAATCATATACAGTGTTATAAACTAATATTAACACAATTTTTTAAAAAACTGATCACATGATTTTTTTAAATGGGGAAAGACTTGAATAGACATTTCTCCAAAGAAGACAAACAGGTATATGAAAAGATGTTCAATGTTACTAACCATCAGGAAAATATAAAACAAAACTACAATGAGCTTTCACCTCACACCTGCCAGGAGGACTATTATCAAAAAAGAAAATTTTTGGCAAGGATGTACAAATATTGGATCCTTACATTCTGTTGGTGGAAATGCAAAAATGCTGCAGCCATTATATAAAATTCTGTGGAAGTTTCTCAAAAAACTAAAATATAGCACTGTCATATGATTCAGCAATACCACCTCTGGGTATTTGTCCAAATGAATTTAAATCAGTATCTCAAAGAGATATTAGCACTTCCATGTTCGTTACAGTATTATTCACAATAGCTTAGATGTGGAAACTACATAAATGCCCATCACTTACAAAGAATCAATAAAGGAAATATGGTAGATACATACAATGGAATATTATTTGATATTAAAAAAGAATGAAGCTTTGTAACAGCAAAAGAATAACAAACCTGGAAAACATGTTAAGTGAAAATAAGTCAGTCACAAGAGAATAAATACTACATGATTCCACTTCATATCGCCCTTACCTTGTAAAATGTGTCAACTACTCATAAGAGAAATTTGGACCTTGCTTAATGACCAGTAGGTACTATTTGAAACATATCAACCCATTAATTTAATTCCATAGTTACTCTATTAAGAAAGTGGTATTAACAACAATTGTCAACAGGTACAATATGGGCACTGACCTAAAGAATACAAGCTGGAAACAGTGCTGGGGCAGGATCTTGGTGGCCCCCTACAGAACAAGCAAGCCCTTGAGGGATCTACAGGGAGAGCAAAGCATACTGAGGCAGTGAGAAGAAAGGAAGACTTCTCAGGGGGCTTAAGGCTACAGCTATTTACCAGTGTGGAAGCCCTTCCATGTTTTAACAAATGGTACATTGGTATATATCAGCTGAATAATAGTGCTTGAGAGAAGTAATACTTATCCCGATTTCACAGATGAACTGAGGCCACACAGAATTAAGTGACTTCTCCAAAGTCACACAAAGTCTGAAGTGAGGAGGTAATATTTGAACTTAGTTCAACACCAGACCTCAGTCTCTAACTATGATGCTATACTACCTCATATTTATAAAGAAAATAAATAGATTTTAAAACAATGGATGGTTATGCAGCAGCTAATGGATTCCAGACAGTGTGGAAGGCAAGATGTAGAATACCGAAATATAAATTAAATATAATTTCAGAAAAGGTGATGGTTCTAACAAGAAATGCTAGAAGTCATGAATGACTATAACTAAGAGATAGTTTTCTTCAATAAACCAAAGGTGAAAACATAGTTTGCATATATTATCTGAATAATTGCTCCAATTTTCCTTTATGCTGTATCAGAAGACAGTAGTTTGAAAACAGGAATTTGTAAAGTTTCCAGTGATGTCCCCAGAGATGCAGTGGCTGTAGCTCCAACTGCACCTTGGCCAACTCTTTTCATTTTGGAAGTAGATGATTAGCTATTATTGGAGGCGATTGCTAATGACAACAGGGAAAAACTGGACCAGTCATGCCAGCAATTCTCCTAAATGCATGGTGGAGAAAGAAGATTGATAGAACATGTTTATTTTCTCTCCTTTTCGCCATCTCCTCCATATGCCCTGACAGTGGCATACTTTCTGGTGCTGTCTCCAACTACCTGGTACTGTTTCACCATAAAATATGGCCTGGGGTTTGTGTTCAAGGTTCTTGTGAACCCTGTTCACCCAAAACAGGTCAGAATCATCATTTAGAAATAAAACGTGGTCATTGCTTTCCATGCCAGGTTCTTTCCTTATAGTTAAAATAGCAATTTTGCTATACAGTACCTCCTTTTAAGCCATTCGAAGGTGATGATAGTCTTTCTACACTGATGACACTGACTTTCTTTCAATTGAAATAAATTAAAAACTACAGATAGGAGTTTTTAGTAGGCCCATGACACCTTAACAGAATATCATTATAACCAAAAGTTTTAAAAATAAAGGTTTATATTCATATTTTTTAGTCTAAAAAGTAAATGACACAAAAACTAGATGAATAATAATTTCAGTTCAATGCGCAATTTGATCAACATTTAATAAACTGAAAAACATTACCAACTGGAACTGAGAAACCAAATCCCACAGCACCAGCTTTCATTTCAAATGACTTCCAGGTGGCTACTAGCCAATTTGCCACATGAAAAAAGCCTGACACTTATTGGAAAACAGACTCCAAGTACAAAAAAAAAAAAAAAAAAGACACTCAGTAGAGAATAGACAATGTTGTGCTAAAAGGCTATGTTATTTTGCCAGAAAAAAATTCAATCTGCACAAAATACCTCTTCCCATGTCTTTTGATCTAATGTAGCACTTGTCCAAATGGATGGGCTCCCTAAAGGGAAAACCCATTTCAAACATTGAGGAGCTCTAACAAATGTGAAGCACTCAACCTCAGGCTTAAATATCCCAAATGGTCTCTTGCTGGTAACATGAGAACAAAATCAGTGTTTCACTCAGAAAACAGCTTTCCTGGCTTTTCTCTTCTGTTCCATTTGTGCATTGATATGAGCATCAGAATCATTGACTTGAATGTGATTTAGAATCTCCATGCAAACAATGAGACATTAAACACTTTCTGGCCCTCTAAAATTTGTATTCAGACTCTTCTCTTTTCAGGGTATAATCACAATCCCATCAGTATTCGAGGGATTTGTGCACACAGACGGTCTCTGTCAAAATTGTAGCAAGTTAATGCATTCCAATATAGCTTGGTTGTGCAAATTATTGCCTTAGAAGGAGAATGTAACTTGGTATTTTGACATGCTGTTTTGCATGGAGCATAGTAACTTTTTCCCTTTTTTTTTTAAGCCTTTGGTTTCAACTTAGTCACTTGAAGATTTAGAAAACGAAATTATACTTTAAAAACTAAAAGAAAAAACAAGCATTAAAATGATGATGTAAAGTCAAAAAGAAAGGAAAGCAAAGACCAACATCACTGTCATACTATGGCCAAGCAACAGGAGCAAAGATTTGCTGTCAGAAAGTTCTTTGGAATTTATTCCCTTTCTTTTCAAACTGATAATGTTGTGAACATTTATTCATTTCCTGAGACTTAACAAGTATTGTTTTCTCTCATCACTTTGCCGATATTCCTCAAAGAAAATTACTATTTCAAGCTCTTCATAAATCCTGTAACATCTACGAGCTTGGTTCTCCCAGTAAAATGGGAATAACAACGTTTAGTTTTTGGAGTTGGTACGAGGGTTAAAAATAATATATGAAAATCACCTAATGGTTCCTGAAACATAATGGAAGCCTTGACTGTTATTATGCAAAAGCTGTATCTGGACATGTAAATTGGAATAAAACACTGAAGCATTTTTCATACTAATTCCAACATAAAAACACATTTTCTCTCTGATTTAAGGTAATTGAGGTTGATGTTAGAACATTTATTTGAATTATCAACATATATAAGTTGTTTCAATTTTCCACACTCTATGTTCAGGCATGGTTTTTGTGCATAGTCCCAGAGTAATCCACACCTTTGAAATTCCATCCCTTACTGAAAACCCTCAGTATTAAGTTTAACCCGCCTTGATACATAGCTACCAACATAGACAGGACAAGCTCCATTCATTGTAGGATAGCTACCTCAGATATCAAAACCAGGAAAGTTAATTCAATACATAGTTCCAATAACACTCTCTCATGCAATTTAAATGCGTGTATTTGAAATTTGCCTAAATGGGAAGTAACAGAACAGCGGGTCATTGTCAGAAAATATCTTTGTCCTATGTTTTATAAGATAACTTTCTAGAATAACCTATATTTTGCAGGGGTGGGGGGGATAAAAATCTGTTAGAAACTAAATATAAAAATGAATTTTTCTATATAAAAAATTTTAAATCTATATTTTGTTCTCTTAGAACAATCTTAACAACAGTTGTTCAGGAAAAATGCAGAAAGTTTCTCTTAAAAAAGAGATTTTGTAATTAACACATAATTGCCTCTTAAGTGTAAGTATTCATTATCAAGTTTAGTTGTTTAATAACAACATATATCCTGATACGAAAGACTATTGAATAAAATTTGAGATCTGAAAATTACCAACTCTATATTTATATTAAAAGTAATATTGATGTAGCAGCATATTAGAAAGTTTGCACTGAACCGAAATCAGAATGTTTGAACCTCAGTTCCTAACACTGGACTAAGCAGACCTGAGTCTTCATTGTTCTCATCTATAAAATGAGAAAGACAGCCTAAACTGGACTCCACTCTCTCTTTCAGCAATAGCACTCTGTAATGCTTTCACTGTGTAATTCAATCTTTGGTCCATGCTAAAAAGCTGTAATACAAATTTTATTATAGAAACATGATTATTTTTATTTCTACATTGGGTTATGTGAGGACTCCCTATATTATGCTACCAAACATAAATTAGGTGAGAGAATAGCTTTGATTCCATAAACATTGGCTTAAGAATGACTGGCGATAGAAAAGCTATGATATCAAAAAAAAAAAAAAAAAAAAGCTCAAACGAAAAGAGCAGTGTAACTGGGTGTAACTGGGGTAGGTGATATAGGAGCCACAAAAAAAAAAAAAAAAAGAATGTCATGGGCCTCCCTGGTGGTGCAACTGTTGAGCACTGGGCTGTGGAGCTATTGGCAGATTCCCACATGGCGGGGCAGACCTCTCCTGCCTCGACCGCTGCTCCCCTCAGCAGTGTATTTCCATCGATCTGCCTGTTCTGCTCCCCACTCTGTCTCTAGTGAACCCCTCTCGCCGCCCCACGCCTCTGACCTGTACCCCAGCTTGTATGCATAAATAGATAAATCTTTAAAAAAAAAAAAGAATGTCATTTTTCAGAGGCAAATCATCTGGAAAAGACATGTAAGAGGGAAGAAGATGCTTGTTTTTTATATGCAGAGCATATTATTCTTGCAAAGGGATTTTATTTGGTAGATAGTGGGAAAAATTCTTAGAAAGTCAGAATTTAGGGAATGAGAGTACATTTAACTTTGAGTTACTGGATTACACTGAGGACAAGGAGCAAAGACTGAAAAGCCCAAATATCACTGGTAAATGAATCATCTAATTGATCTGAAAAGGATCTAGTAGGGAAGCAGTCTACTAAGAAACCAGTCACTAAACAAAGTCAATTCATGCTAATTTAAATGACAAGGCAGTATAACTATGACTTACTATATAATTTACTTGAAATTTTAGCACTCAAGACTCATTCATTGTAACACCTCTTCTAAGCAATTTACCTTATATTTTTACATCTGAGATTCTTATTTGAATTAGTTGATTGGTTTTTAGATTGAAGAGAAATATAAGCAATAAGACAGACTTTCAAGAGATGAAAAATATCCAGGCTACCCTAATACCCTGAATAATGACAACGAAACGGAATCAGGAGCTTTCTGCTTGTGGGGTTAGGGAAACACTACACAGTCTTAAAGATGAAAATGAATTTAGGAAGCACCTAATCTATCCTTTTTACTTTATATACATACCCAAGTATCCAACTCCATTATCTCAAAGATTAGCTTCCTCGGGTTTATTTTGGGAAAGCAGAGGTTCTGTCTTACTCTCCTAAGTAGTCTTGTTACAATACAAAGTTTCTAAAGACTCACTGCATCAGAAGTGCTCTTAATGGCTCTGGGATCTGCCACATGCCATCACAAATGCAAACAAAAGGGTCTTTTGTGCATCATGATAGAAAAAATATATATTTATTTTAACTATCAAGGTAGAGGGAGAGGAAGAACTAAAAGGGTAGAGGGCGAAGGAAAAGGTCTAGTTACCAGCTGATGCCATGAGTTGCAACTGCAGCTACAGGAGCAGGCAGGGTGCAGCAAGTCCTGCCTCATGTGGATCCAGGACCTGTAGTGTCCCAGAGCCAAGTCTTACCAATTCTGCCACTGCTGGTGTGTAAGAGTGTGGCAGAAGTCTGCCACTGTTGAGGTCTGTGGCTCCCCAAACTCCACCCTAGGTGTGAAGGTCTGCTCCACTAGGCATCTGCCTCCACAGCAATCCAGATGACAAAGGTAAAGAGCCCATGTGTGTCATTCCCTTTAAAACAGTCCCCCAAATGGCCACTCTACTCTATTCCCTCCCTGCAGGCCCCTCAGTCAAGATATCATAGGCAGGGCTACTGTCAGGCATCCTCCTGCCTCCAGTTTGGGTGGTATCTGGAAGTCAGGGGGCGGAGTTCAGCCCCTCATTCTGTAAGTAGTTTGTGCCCAGCCTGTGAAGCCACACCACTCATCCCAAGGCCCAGGGTGTAGGCTTCAGCTGCCCCAACAGTATTAAAGCTATTAATTAACATGAATCACTCACTCCATGAGCCTCTGTTCACTTCGCCTGAGTCTTATGCACAGTCCCCGAAGATGGGATGTGATGACGTGAGAGGTTAATCTATAGATCATACACCATTTTCTTACCTTGTCCCTCTGTTCCCTGCAACACCATCACACAAACTTCCCTCAAGTCTGGCTAAATCAAAAGAAATAACATGCAGGAAGTGAAAAGTTAAATTCTGTGACAAATAAGACTTTCCCACCGTCAAAAAAGCAGTGCAAAACAAGTATGCTTCGAAGCCATTTTGTTGGCTTTACAATCCTCATATCACTCTACATTCCAAAATTCTACCTTTCTCTATCCTCCATTCAACTTTGGGAAAATACTACTATTCATCAGGGAGGTTGTTTTCACCAAGAATCATCTACCTGCCTCCAGTAATGACTGAAAATATTCAAAGCTTGATAGAATAAATTCACATAAGCTAGGGACCTCAAGGGCTGCTCTCCTCTAAAAACTCTCCATTCTATTGTATCTGTCAGGGTTGGTCAGGAAAATGGAACCCAAAAACAAATGGAAATAATATAACTTAGATGAGTGTTTTTCAAAATGTAACGCCCAGATCAACAGGAATTAATTCCTATGTTGACATGATCAAATTCCTAAATCCAAATCTCTAGGGATGGGGATAGGCTATCCTCATTTTAATAAGGCCTTCATATGATCCTGATGCACTCCAATGTTTGTGAATCATTGGTCTGGAACCTAATGACGAATAACACTAACATTCATATTATTTTGAGAAACTTCCATAATCCTTTCTGACCCCTCATAAATAAGAAATGATCCCATTGCCCAGTGAAATCTTAACAACCTTTCTTTTAGCCACCCTAACTCTTGGTAGGAATTGTTAGGCAAGGGTCCACAGCCTTTTAATTTTTGCTAAACTAGAAAAAAAGAGATTCTCTTTATATAGGTTTCCCCTATTGTTAGCATGTGACTGAGGGATTCCCAGAGACCACAAACTATTAAGGTGTGCATGCTCTGAAAGGATTTGGCCATTCATGCACACAAAGACAAAGGAAGCAGATTCTTAGTGTGATAGCTATTTAATAGAAGTACTATGTGCAGGGAGAAAGAAGAAAGGATATTCCCTGTAAAGCACACAAAGCTGCCCATCCCCTTGTGAGCAAATGCCCAGCCAAACAGGGTTGGCCAAAAGCAGGACTGCTGAGACCCAAAAGTTTACCACAAGTCTAAGGCCTCTTCTGCACAAAATGGGTAAAGTGTACCAGAAAGCTGGGACAAAAGGAGAAAAGAAAATGCAAAATCAAAGTACGAATCAAAATAACAGTTGCCATTGTTTCTGCCAATAGAAGCAGTCTCTCCATGTGTCTCTCACCCACATGTCTTCTCCAAGTGTATCTATATGTCTTTCCTTCATGTGTCTTCTTCCAGGTTCCCCCAAGTTCCTGGGGGCAAGTCAAAGCATGAGACACAAGCACCTCAGAGCCCACATGCCTTCTGTGTTATACAGCGTTACCTGACCACTCAGCTCTGCTCCTAGTTCCCAGTAGCTCCCCTACTCAGGAAGTCTTATCAGGAAATCTAGTTCATGGCTCTCTGGGACCTGTAATCCAAGGTGGCTGCATAGAAGCAGGGCAGTGAAAATGACACCTCCCCCTCATGGAAAGGTGTCTGTAATACTATCTTCTATCCAAAAGTAAAGCATTTCTATAAAACCTTTCTAAAATCAAAATGGTGTAAAGCAAAGAAGGAATTACCATTAAGTGATATAGAAAAATTTTTGCATGGTCCCACAAAACCAACCCACCAATCACATCAAATAAAATACATAAAATCTAAAGTAACACTAACATATAGTAAAAGTAGGAATGATATGATAAATGCAAAATAGTTTTTGGTAAGGAGCCTGGCAGTGTCTCTTGCTTCTCAGGGTATGCTCTGCCTATGACCAGCTGCTGCAAAACAAATACTTTGTGCCAACTTTGCTCTTTACCTCATATCCTAAAAGCAAAAATCTTTCTTGGATTTCTTCTCATTAGCAAAAACAGCTAGTAATATAGGTCTTTAATAAAAACAAAAGGCATCATGTGTGCTTTTGAAAAGTGGAGGATACCTGTCCTTAAATATACATCCCCCTCTTCCAGTGACAGCCACCAAGATCTGTTTTCCTAATGCAGAAATGAGTTTAGACTAACTTAATAATAACTGTCATGAGTGGTATAATTTTTAAATCTAAAGATTCAAGAAAGAGTAAAAGCTGGTCATCTCGTCTCAAAGTGGCAAAGCAATAATCTCAATTACTCTAAAATTTCATACTCTATTGTCTTAAATCAGCTTAAATCACCCCCACAATTTTTTTTAAATTAAATTGTGGTCGCCACACTGTAATAACTTGAAGCTATATTATATATTTTGAAGTTCAAAGTAGAGATTACTTGTGAATATTAATTTGAATTCACTTTAATTTTCATTTGCTTTTTCATTAGTAAATGCAATAATAGAAAATTGACCTTTCATACTTGGAAAGCAATTAGATTTTATTAAATTATGGTTTTGCATGTTTTAGATTGGTAGCTAAGATTTCTATATACCCTAAGTTTTTACTCAAAGGGCTAGATTTTTTTAATAAGTAAACTCTTCCCTAGGTGTAAACTGAGAATTAAAACAATTGCTTAACAAGTTTTTAGAAATCTTTTCATTCTGTCAATAAATAATATTTAAAAATTGAATGTGATATATTTATAATAAGAAATGATTCACTAACCCATGAACTCACATAGTTTACATATTGGAAATGTCCTATGTATTGAGTATTTATCATTGCATACAAAATTTAGCATCTAAAAGCAATAATTATTTATTACTTCATAATTTCTGTGGTTCAGGAATTCAGGGGAGGGTTAACTGACATGTCTGGTTCAATGTCTTCCAGGAGGTACATCAAGAAGTCAGCAAGGGCTGCAGTTTCATCTAAAGAACTGATAATCAGAGGATATGTCTTTAAGATTACTCATGTAGGAAGGACCCACTTACTTGCTGACTGTTGGCCACAGGTCTCCAATTCGCTCCACATGGGCTTTTCTGACTGCCTGAGTATTCTAGTAACATGTCATCTGGCTTCCACCATGGAAAAATTCATGTGAAATACTATGACTAACTTGTTTGACTTGTTTAGCAATGTTTTTCAGAAACATTTTGTTATACATATATCAATAGTTCATTCCTTTTTACTACTATATAATATTCCAATGAATAAATAGTCTGTTTGTTTATTCATTCTCCTCTTTCGATATATTTGAATTGTCTTCACATTTGGCCATTATGATTAAATCTGTTGTGAATACTTTTTTACAGATTTTTTTCTATAGACATGATTCCATTTCTCTTTGGTAAAAGCCAAAAAATGAGATTGATAAATGCCATAGTTTTTAATAAATCAAATATTTGTCTTCACATCTGTTGAAAACCTAATTTTCAAAACAATCAGTTGTGTCTAACTCTGAGAGAGAACAGAAAGAGAGGGCACAAATTGAAAAATAAGTTTTCACACTGTTTCTGGAAGAACCAAGAGCAATAGCAAGCAATTCTTTGTACAAGGTTTGTGCATAAGATTGTAGAATAATTCTCCACACTAGCAGAGAGGCACCATTACAATATTCAAAAACTGGGAGATACAGTGGACAGGGGTCTAGTCAGAGCATTAAGAGATATCAATGAACAAAGACAGATGTGGGCTTGCTCTCCATCCTCCTTAGGAATTAGACAAAAGACAAGGGTGACTACCCTTCAAATTCATCTTGTCTACCTCCAATTTCTGGGCCCTTTGACAAAATATTTCTTTATTGCTATTCTTTTAAAGCTCCATATACCACTTATTCGTATTCATATATCACTTATTCATCTATTTAACAAATAATAAACATTTATCAGGGACAGTTTTAGTAGCTAAGGAAAACAAAATAGATGAAAATCTCACCCTCACATAGCTAAATATATTCACATACATATAGTCAAAAGGTACATTTCACTTATATTGTTTTTTCACCTAATAGATTAAAATAACAATCTACATAATAAGCATTGGAATATTAGCTATAGTGCCTACATTGCATCTCTCACATAATTGGTGTTTATTACATTTATTGAAAGAAAAATGCCCCAAAGTTTGAGGAATGAAATAGTGATTGTTATATAATAAGATTGATCAGGTTAGTAAATAGTGTTTTCTAGGAGTCAGTTAAGTAATAAGGAATTCTGTACTCAGGCCTTTTTGGAAGTAGGTGGGTTATTCTATGATTTTGCCACATAATACACAGTTTCAATCTTAAAGATGAAGTTTACTTTCACAAGAAAAGCTAGGGCATTTTCTGAATGGAACAAAAATCAAATTAAACTTAATAATGTCATACACAATTAATAGCTTAGAACCACTAACCAAATTGATTCATATTTAACTTCTGGCTAAACCTTTAGTACAAATTTATTTTTAGTTATAAAGAAAAAAATAGCATTTCATAAAATTCTTCTGATTTTTAAAAAATCATGTCTGAAAAACATTTATCTAAGAAAACTGCAAACAGGGTTTGCAAGGTCATGCTGCTTTCAAAGCAAATGGGAACAAAGGGTTTAAAGAACACAAGAAACACTTTCAGATAGAAAAACAGCACATCAAGAGGCTATCACAAGTGGCCACAGTAAGAAAAAAATCATTGCTAAATTGACTGTTTTTATGCAACTTTATCACTTTTTCTCTGATCATAAAAGTAACACTTGCCTCACTTATATTCGCTTAGAACATGTGATAAAGCGCTAAAATGTATTGGAACCAAACCCAAAATCTTTAGTAACAAACTTACGGGACTGAAATGAAATACTAATATCAAAAGATGATTATAAGTAAATTCTGACAAATTATTCAGTCACGTCATTGAATAATAATAAAAATGAAACAGTTAAGGAAATTAGAGGTTAAAACTCAGTAGGGTGACTTTGGGAAGCTATCAAAGGTAGCTACACATGGGGTTCTTAGACAGCTCTTTTAACTCAAGTGCCAAATGGGTCCTGTGTAAGGAATGCCATTCCAAGTCCCAGAGTATCAAGAGCATACCTACAAAGTCAAAGTGATTACAGTCATATCTAACTCTGCCTTGCTCTATAATCTGCAGGAAGTTGCTGTGTGTGTGTGTGTGTGTGTGTGTGTGTGTGTGTGTGTGTTTTAATTTAACACATATATTGAGCAACAGCTCAGATAAGTACACTGCTGAGTACTGAGGTTACAAAGATGAGTAAAATGTGATTCCTTTCTTCACAGCATTTGTATCTAGCATTATTTGAAGGCATAAATTAATAGCTGCAATATGACTAATTGGGCACTGTCACACAAATCTTAGCAAATGTCCATTTTTCCCTTGTGTACAGACTTATACAGCTCAAGACAATCCATAAAAACACTATATCACTTCTCATGCACAAAAACCTGGGTCGTGGGTATTATTACTCCCATTAAGTTGATAAATAAACACAGGCTCAGAGAACCATGTATCAAGAAACAAGATTCTAAGCAAAGTTTCATTGTGACAATAAGTTAGTGTCTGGGATTCAGATAATGTACATGGAGATGTCACCCTTCAGTCCCTGGAACCATTAAAGTTGAAGATTTCTCAAGAAAAAATATAAGTAAGTACCTTGAGTACTGGGACATATAAAAACATCGTCTCCTCAAAACAATTATTTCATGCCAACATAGCACTTTCTCCATCATTAACTGAAGCATTTACTTCCATGATTGTCCTCCTATTTCCTGAATCAAAATACTTTCCTTTACCTAGTGCCCGTATTTTTTGGTCCAATTTACAGTGAAAGTAGTTTCCATCCTTGTTTCTGATGCACTTTCAATCACTTTAATCTGACTTTTATCCCAAGTACTCTAATTCATTTGCTCTTGTCACAAACCAATGGACACTTCTATGTCCTCATCTAGTTGCCTTTTAGGAACAGAGCTATTCAGGCTTTTCTTGTCTCACCTTTCTTGCTCGCCTTCCACTTTTCCAAACTGAACCACTGAGCATTCAATGTGCTGCACAACTGTCTTTACAAAGTCATATCACTGACACCACTTTCCCACACCTGATCTTTCTAGTCTTGTTTACTCCTTCCTCTAAAAGTAAAGAGCACTTCTCTTTTCAGATGTTTGCATAGCTCATCACCCAAGCAATCTTCCTATTGCAACAGTGTACCTTCCCCTACAGCAGTTGTCCTAGACTTTCTTCTAGCAATAAAGTCTCTCCTTACTAAGTCTGGCTTTGCTTTTTATTTTATGCTGATTGAAAGTTCAAAAAGTACAGTTAGACTATAAAGAGAGGCTGGGAGAAAAGTCATGTAAATGATGTTTATTTACTTGTAGCCTCAACCCCTATATCTCTCCAAATTATTAATTAAATAAAAGAGTAGAATGAAAAATTTTTCAGACATAAAAAATTGTACCTCCCACCCACCATTTCTTAGGAAGCTACCCAAAATGTGCCTGCTGCAAGAGGAGAAAATAAACCAAGAAAGACAAGGAAACAGTGGATCTAACCCAGAAAAAATAAAGAACTTATATGACAGAATTCCTCAATGGAATTGAAATCAGCACCCAGACTGATTTGAGGGGTATGGAGGGAAGTTTGCAAAATCATTCAAATTTCTAAGTGATGTCAGAAAAAGCATATCAAGTACCCACACAGAACCATAATCTTCTTGGACCCCTTGATTCAATGTAGGACCAGAGATTAGGCTCTGCCCAGGATAGGAAGAAGGAAGGTGGTGCAGCAGTCAAAGGAAGTACAAAAACAGGATCTATAAGATTAGACCTGCAGTCTACAAATGAGTGATGGCAGGTAGCATCTAGAAGATACTGTGCTGAATGTTAAAGCAATTCCATCACAAAAGCCAAAATCCAAACTGTCAACTCTTGTTGATCAAAATAACTGTCAATCCTCTCCTTGCAGGCATGCATCACAACAGCAGTTTTAATGAGAGCTTCAGCTCAACCTGTACAGAATCTGAAGTCTTAACAGGAGTCACAAGGAAGACACCTTTTAGGATGCAATCCTTATGATCTTTCTCAGTAAAAGTTGTGATGCCTTAGGCACAGAAAGTTAAGCTTTTCCTTCTGTTTGCTGAACATTGTTAGGGCAAGTGTGTATGGACTTTCTGATCTCTTGCCCTGAGGCACTAAATCAAGAAAGAGGAGCCAGAAGCTGACTTTCTGTGACATGAACTTGCAACAATCAAAATAAATGCATGGTACTAATATCACCAACATTTTTATTAAGAACTATACAACAGGAATTTTGTTTTCTGATCTAGTGAACCAGATCTCTAAAGCAGTGATTCTCAACTAGTAGGTAAAGAAGGATGCTTTTATTGACAAGAGAACAAGTAGGGGTCATGGTTTTCATAACATAGCTAATAATTCACAATAAAATGTATCCATTTCCTGTCCTTATGTTACAGGGCAACCCCAAAATGAAATGGGATGGCCTGTGTGTGAGTCCTCACCCTCACACTTAAAAAATCTAAAAAAAATCTGGGCCTCCCTGGTGGCGCAGCAGTTAAGCACTGCGCTGTGGAGCTGTCAGCAGTGGTGACGCAAGTTCAACGCCGGCCGGCAAGATTCCCACAAGGCACGGCAAACCTCTCCTGCCTCACCCGCTTCTCCCCTCAGCAGTGCATTTCCATCGATCTGCCTGTTCTGCTCCCCACTCTGTCTATGGTGAATCTTCTCATCCTCCATACCTCTGGCCTGTACCCCAGCTTGTATGCACAAATAAATAAATCTTTAAAAAAAAATCTGAGAGGACATGCCCCCAAAACATGGCGGCGAACAGACGCTAGGATCAGGCTCTCCTACAAAAAATCGATTTATGGAGAAAAATATCCCTAACTTTGAGAGCTGTCTCAAAGAGAACCGGATCCCCTAAGCAATACAATCGACCCTGGGGGGGCTTTGGACTTAAAAAAAAACTGAAGAGTAGGAGTAAAGAGAAGAGAGGGGGCATCTAATCCCACACAAAGGAGGAGCAGAGAGGAGAGATGGGCGGACCAGCTTCCCCTGAGAGCCACTGAATACAAGGTTAGAAACTGCGGTGAGGTCGGAGGGCTCCGGCCAGCCGACTGGGAGCATGACCCCCACTCCCCCACCCCACGACCCCCCTCTCTTCCCTGCATGGCAGCCCTGAGGAGCAGGAAAGCAGGAGGGTCACTGTGTCCCATCCCCCACCTGGGGCTAGGTAACATCTCAAAGGGGAGAAAGTCCAACCAAGATTAGCCAGAAAAACCGGTTGGGCTGGAAAACCTCCTGCGGAGACAACTTCTTTCTGGGCTTTAGAATGCAAATGAATAGGAGGGGAAGGATGGAATTTAAGGACTATTGACTGACAATCCCCAAAACCCCTCCCATACCTGTTGCTGAGAAAAAAAAAAAAAAAAAAC
>PVIJ01006369.1:70885-92903 GCA_004024925.1 Scalopus aquaticus | reverse complement strand
CAGGTCTTACATCCAGGTCTTTTATCCATTTTGAGTTGACTTTTGTGCAGGGTGTGAGGTAGTAGTCTAGCTTCATTTTTTTGCATGTGGCTGTCCAGTTTTCCCAGCACCATTTATTAAATAGACTGTCCTTGTTCCACTGCATTTTCTTTGCTCCTTTGTCAAAGATTAGTTGTTCATAGATATGTGGCTTTAATTCGGGGTATTCTATTCGGTTCCATTGGTCTTTCTGTCTGTTTTTGTTCCAGATATGAGCTACTGTATTTCTAAGAAGTCTGTTATAATTTCTTCCCTTGCTATTCTATTTATTATCTTTCTCCCTTTTTTCTTCATGAGCCTAGCTATAGAGATTTGTCTGTATTATTTGTCATTTCAACAAACCAGCTGTGGTTTCATTGATCTTTTGAACTTTTTTATTTTTGTTTTTGTTTTTTTTTTCTATTTGTGTGGGGGGGGTGTTTTAGTAGCCTCAAGTATATTGTCTTGGCATCTGTAAACAGTGACAGTTTTACTTTTTCTTTCCCAGTTTGAATTCTTTTAAATCTTTCTCTTGCCTAATTGCTCTAGCTAGGCCTAACACTACTATGTTGAATAGTAGGGGTTTCATAAGTTCTTCTTTTCTAGTTCCTTAGCGGGTAAGGTTAGGTTATTGAATTATTTCTTGTTTCTTGATGTAGGCTTGTATTACTATATACTCTCCTCACTTTTTTTGTGTCCCATAGGTTCTGGTAGCTTGTGTCTTTTGTTCATCTCCAGTATTGTTAAATTTCACCTCCGATATCCTTATTAACCTAATAATCATTTGTAGCATGCTATTTAGTCTCCTCATGTTTCAGATTTTTCCCTCTTTCTTTTTGTAGTTGATATCTAGTTTGATACCATTGTCATCAGAGAAGATACTTGATATATTTCAGTCTTCATGAATATATTAACACTTACTTTGTAACCCAACATGTGGTCTATCCTGGAGAAAGTTCCATGTATACTCAGGTTTTTAGTGGTGAGCTACCCTATACATATCTGTTAAGCCCATGTGGTCTAATTCTTCATTTCAGGTGATTCCTTGTTGATTTTATATCTAGTAGATCTGTCCATTGATGAAAGTAGGTCAATAGCAATCCCAAGGGGTGGGACTCTCTTCTGTGTATACTCAGTGCCACCTGTGTTTGTCTCTGATGTCCAAATGGTGATCTAGTTTTGCCCCAAGCCATAGACCTCTTTTTACATTGTGTACCTCTAATTAACTGTTAGATGATCCTCTTGGGAGCAAAACAAAGAAACTTGTTTGTTGCTATCTCGGCATTGAGCGTTTTAAAGTAGTGTGCCAAGTAAAGATGAATTGATAAAAGTCTACAGCTGTTTTCTATTAAGTAATGAGTTTGTATGATTACTACATTTTAAAAAAACCTTGTATGTGAAACAGTAACCTTATGGTAGGTGATACCAAGGCTTAAATAATCGATTTTAATTTATTTTACTTAGTAGCTAGACTTTTAAGTGTTATATTTTATTAGTGAACAGAATTATTCAGACATTTTTCTCTGTTCTTTTCTGGTTTGGCTGAACCCTGATATAATATTACAGAAGTCTGGACAATAAGTGAAACATCTTTATAGCAAAAGTTAATAATTGAAGTGCAGTTGGCTTCAGAATAAGCCATTGCTGCAATTGAGAAAAAATGGTGGTGTTGTCACTACTACCTTCTATAATCCACAAAGCCTGGAAATTATGTGCAAACCTGTTCCATTCTTTCAGCATGGACCACCATTCCAAAATGAATGCTTCCCTCTGAAGCAGTGTTCCTGTGTTATACTGATGCAAAGAATCATGATTACTTGGGAGATCTTGACAAATTTCCTGAAGCAAGATTTGCACTTGCTAAGAAGTATGGTTACATTTTACCTGATATCACTAAAGATAAACTCTTTTTTTTAATATTTTTTTATTTATGCATACAAGCTGGGGTACAGGCCAGAGATGTGGGGCGGTGAGAGGGTTCACCAGAGACAGAGTAGGGAGCAAAACAGGCAGATCAACTGAAATACACTGCTGAGGGGAGCAGCGGGGGAGGCAGGAGAGATCTGACGCGCCATGTGGTAATCTCCCTGGCTGGGCTTTAAACTCGCATCACGGTTGCGGACAACTCCACAGCGCAGCGCTTAACCGCTGCGCCCAGGGGAGGCCCTAAAGATGAACTCTTCAAAATGCTTAGCACTCAAAAGGATCCAAGGCAGATTTTCTTTGGTCTTTCTCCTGGATGGGTGGTTAATATGGCAGATAAGAAAATCCTAAAACCTACTGATGGGAAGCCCCTGAAATATTATAGTTCATGAATTCCCTTCCGAGAGAAAAGTGTTATAAAAGTACTGGAAAAAGACCTGAAATATATGTATTTCTCTTGCATTTTCTTAATTTGTAATTCCCCAGATGTTGATGTTAATTTTTTGTGTAATATCTTTTTTCATTTTTACCTAACTAAAATAAAAATGCAATAAGAAAGGACTGCATAAAGAAGAGAAAGAAACATTAAAGATTTAAATCTTTTCTCCTTAGCAGAGGCAATGGACTAAGTTTAATCAATGCATTCTTATTTTTATCTTTACCACAAAAAATTAATTTTAAGTCTAGTAGCAAGTTTTTCTGTTATTTTTAACTCAAAATTCTTTTTTAAATGCCAGTTGCCTGCTTCTGTGAGAGTTCATGTCTTACGTATATTTCTAGGCCTCAAGAAATCAATAAAGAAGAACTAGAGGGAAATAGCATGAGGTGTGGTAGAAAGCTTTCCAAAGATGGTGAAGTAAGTATGGATCATAACTCAATATTCTCTTACAAATTATACTTTTAGGGCCAAATATATGTTCAGTAACAAAGATGACACCTGTTGTAGCTCAGAAGAGCTTTTTTAATAGTTTCTGTAGCATGACCTCCTGGGCCAATTTCCTAATACATGGTAGTGATAATTATTTGGCCGTGCATGATAATTTTGTGGATCCAGATAAGAAATAGAGGATTCCTCAGCAGTTCAGAAATTAAAGTAAGAAGTTATATAGGAACTGTTACACAATATAAAAAGTGATTTTTTTTTCTATTTTTACAGTTACATAAATCAAAGACATTCAAACTCTATTGCTACCCACATTAAGAATTGTTTTTCTTTACTACCTAATATAAGTGTGTATTAATGGGAAAAACTATTATGAAATAATGCTTTTGCTATGTCCAAAAACTGTAATTTCTATTTAATTTTTTTAAAAAGCTGATTGTGACTGAATTGAATTTATTTTACAACCCACATTGGGACATAAACTACTTTTTTAAAAAATTTATTTATGCATACAAGAACTGAGGTGTAGGCTGATGTGTGGGGTGGTGAGAGGATTCACCAGAGACAAAGTGGGGAGTAGAACAGGCGGATCTAGTGAAATACACTGCTGAGGGGAGCAGCAGGTGAGACCAGAGAGGTCTGCTGAGCCATATGTAGGTTAGCTCCCTGGCTGGGGATTGAACTCATGTCACAGTGGCTGGCAATAGCTTGAAAGCACTGAGACTTAACCCCTGCGCCATCAGGAAAGCCCAGGACGTGAATTACTTTTTAAAAAATTCTATACTAACTAATTTTCATCTTTAAAAAATACTTAGCTTAATTTAGGTGACCATTTTTCTCCCAAACTTTTTCTCATTTTGTTTTTAATTTTTTAAGTTATTTTATGTTTTTATGCATAATTGTGATAAGTGTTCGAAGTATGAAAGAGTAGTAGGTGTCTTGTTAGTCCTTGTTGCTTCCAGATATTGTTCCTCCCTAGTTATTGAACTCCAACTCTTTTGAAGCACATGCACTGAACTATAGCACTACGGCCATCACTCACTGGCTCACTGTCTTTATCACTGCTCTTATTATCATGTTTGGTGAATGCAGTGTCTGTGGTTCCTGACCTTCCTATCCATTGATCTTGTGGTCGACCCTACCTCAGGCACTCATTCCTGTGAACATAGCCTTAATTTCTTACATTACTGATACACCCCTTTCAGAAATTTCCATTTCAGGCATGCTATTTTTAGATTCTTATTATCTTTCTAGCAGTTACCTCTACCCAGATTCCAACAATTTTTTAACACCTGGGATATACATTGCATTGTTTACACTACCTTCTTCCCATCACCTCATTACATTCCTGCTTCTTTCTTTACTTGTATTTTATGTTCCTTCTTAAAATTGGTCCCTGACTTATACTCTGTCAAACTCATCTGATTAAATCCCAGTCTTTTTAAATCCCAAATTTCCATTTACTCAGTGCTTGCTTCCAAACAGATGAGTATGACTAGAGAAAAATATACTTCAGCAGGTTTCGCTTGAATGTCTGTAACTATAAGCTTCAAATAAATCTTTAGTGCTGTGTGATGATCCTTTTGTGTCTCTCTAGTGAGTTTGTCATTCCATTGAGTGGATTTATTGTCCCACTATTTAAGTGGTTCTTACATCTTGTTCTTATCTGATGGACTTCTCTCGTCATTGGGAAAATAAAAGCAATTTGTACATCTTCCTACCGACAATTCTACCAATCAACCTGCATCTGTTGTCTGCTTCTATCATAATTTCCTCCCTTTATGATGAAATTACCTATTTCCCCTCTTCAAAAATTTTGCTAATACAAGCTATCTCCCTCTCCTGCATCTTTAGTTTTTCTTTTCTACTGAATCATTCTCATTTGGCAAAAAACATGTTGCAGCATCACCCATCTTACACCGTATCCTGACCCATCACCCATCTTACACCGTATCCTGACCCTGCATTCCCCTCTAACTACCACTCCATTTTTCTGCACTCCTTTTAAGCAAAACTCATTGAAAACAGTTGCCTGTATTTGTTGTCTATACTTGCTGTTTTCTGGTCCTCTCTTGAACACTCCATTTACGCTAGTGAAAATGCTATGCCATTGTCTCCAGTGATTTCTACATTGCCAAATCAAGCAGTTAGTTTTTAATTTTCGTTTTTATTCCTCTAAAAGCACTTGACAACATGATACATCTGTTCACTCACTCCTTGGAGATTTTCTCCATTTGACTTCAGGGACAGCAACTCTGCTTTCTTATTTCATTGGCTGCTGCTTCTAACGCTTTGCTATATAATTCTCCTCTTTCTCAACAAATATTAGTGTGACTCCATGTTCAGAACTTGGACAAGTTCTCTGTGCTCACTCCTAAGTGATTTCATCTTATCCTATGATTTTGCTCTGATGACTCTTTACTACAGATTCATATATGCAGCTACTCTCTTGACATCTTTTTTAGAATGCTGATAGCATCTCAGATGAAATAGTCCTAAACTGAATTATTTGATTTTCACCCCCATACTTCCTCCTTTCCAAGTATTCTCCAACCTGTAAATTGCCCCTCTGTTCATCCATTGCATAAGCTCCAAACTTTTGGTTTATTCTCTCTTTCATGCCACACCTGGTGTCCATAAGAAATCCCTCTGCTTTCTAAATATACCCTTAGCATGTCTACTACTACCACCCAAGTCTAAGCCATAATTATCACTTAGCTGGGCTTTTGTTGTAGCCTCATAACCATCTTCCCTATTTTTATTGTTGCTCTTCTACATTCTGTTTTCTACACAACAGTCAAAGTCATCTTTTTAAAATCCAAGTTAAAGCATGTCATTTCCTTCCCTAAAACTCTCCATTAGCCTCTTACTACATTTAGAAGAAATCCAAACCCTTCCTTACTGTGGACTCCTGGACCCTGTATTTTCTGGTCCCTAACTGATTCTCTGAGCTCATCTTCAGAATCTGTCTTCCTTAGTTATTGCCCAAACGACATAGCCCTTCTTGCTGTCCTAAAACATACCAACCATGTTTTCACCTCCAGAGCTTTATACTTGCTAGTCTCTCTGTCTAGGTCACACTCTCCCAAGATTGCTACCTAGTCTTCTTAGTTGACTCACCTAGCATGTCCTTAGAGGGACTTTCTTTGACCACGTGTCAGAATCTGTAGACTCCCCAGTTGCAAGCTCCCCTTCTCTACCTTGTCATTCTTCCCTGGCATTCTACTTTGTTTTCTTCCATTCCATTCCAATTCATATGTATTATTCGACTCTTCTCCTTTCACATAGGCATAATATGCCTTCTACTAGTGAAGAAACGTCTTTACCTCTATTCCTTCAATGCCTAGAGTAGTCCCTAGCATATACTATGTGCTCAGCAGGTGTCAGGTAACCGTTGAGCTAATGTTGTATTCAGAGTGTCAGCGAGACACTTGAAACCCTAACCTTGCTTTTTTTTTTTAATAAAATATTTTTTTATTTTTATTCCTATCTTTTACATTATTGTGTATTCCCTGTAGGTTACCCACCACCGATTCACTCATGAACCACCACCATAGTCCCTTGTGCTCTTTTCTCCCCGGTTTTGAGCCCTTACCCTCCCGCTCCTTGCTGAATGTCTCTTTCTTATTTGATTCCCCTATGATCCTGCCTAACTTTACTTTCTTGTACCACACAATGTTACCTAATAGCCTCTTAAGTGACTATCAGGTGATAGATTAAACAAATTGTGAACCTCGTGATGGTATTTATAACAATTCAATTGTTTATCTGTTGGCTAGTTACTTAAGGTATTTTAGAGTATTTTTAAAGCAAGATAGATTTTTAATGGGTTCTTATGTCCATTAGACTCTTAATCCTCTGTCTCCTCTGCTTAGAATTATAGTGAAATTATAGTGAAAAGTCATATTACTTAGGATAGAATTATAGTTGGAAAGATAATGAAACCAATCTTGAAGAAGAAATATTAGGAAAGTACCTTAAGGAATAATAACCATAAAGACTGTTTTCCTGGTTTTAATGTATACTATTTTGCATGGTAAACCTTATATATATTCACAGATATATTCTGTATGGTAAGTGACAAGGGAAAGCACAGGTGAAAAGTTGGGATTCATAAGAGAAATACTTGGAATGAGAGGGAAAAAAAGAAGGTATTTTGACCTTTTTACTTTTGAATTGCTAATATGATAAACTAAAATAAGTCTTTCTCTTTTGTATTTCTTAGTACTGCTGGCGGTGGACAGGTTTTAACTTTGGCTTTGACCTGCTTGTAACATACACCAATCGATACATCATTTTCAAACGCAATACACTGAATCAGCCATGTAGTGGATCTGTCAGTTTACAACCTCGAAGGAGCATTGCATTTAGGTAGGGTGAGAATACCTTACCCCACTCTTCCTAACTTAAGGGGGAAAAAAATTTAATAGAACTATGATAATTTGATAATTTATACCAAAAATTTTGGTAACATACTATATACACACACACACACATATGTATGTATGTATGTGTATATATACATATATGAAAGTACAGGGAAATGATAAGGCTTCATTTCTATGAAATGTATAATAATCAAAGTCATAAAATCTGGAATATCAGAGAAAAAGAATAGGCTGGGATATGAATGACTGGGTTCACACTGGTTTGAAGCTGTTAACTTATTGTTATTCATACCAAGTGAAAAATTTAATATGTAACGAAGTATTTGCCAGGAAAACATTTCTGGTATTATTTTTAATTTTCTGTAAGATTTGACCTATTGACTTTGCCTATAGTTTAGCTGGCCATCTTTTTCTGGGGAGGATACTGACATATTGGAAAATAGCTTAATGAGCAAATTATTTAAAAGTCATATTTATACTTAGACCAAAATAAAAAATAATTCAAAATGGATCAAAGCATAAGCGCTAAAACTATAAAATAACTCCTAGGAGAAAGCATAGGTAAAAAGCTTCATGACAATGGATATGGCAATGATTTTTCCAATATGAGACCAACACACAAGCAACAAAAGAAAAAGGTAAATTGGACTTCAACAAAATTAAAGACTCTTATGCATCAAATTATTAACAGAGTAGAAAGGCAACTTATAAAATAGGAAAAAATATTTGTTAACCATATATATGATAAGGAGTTAGTGTCTGGAATATATAGGAAATGCCTGAAACTAACAGAAAGATAACTTTTTCCCGTTTTTTGGTGTAGAAGAACAGGGGTATAGGCCAGAGGTGCCGAGGGTGAGAGGATTCACCAGAGACAGAGTGGGGAGCAGAACAGATGGATTTACTGAAATACACTGCTAAGGGGAGCAGCATGTGAGACAGGAGAAGTCTGCTGTGCCATGTGGGTTAGCTCCCTGGCCAGGGATTGGACTCAGGCCATAGTGGTCATAGTGCTGAGTCTTAACCCATAGGCCACCAGGGACGCCTCCCAGAAAGACAACTTGATTCAAAAATGGGCAAAGGGGGCCTCCCTGGTGGCACAGCATTTGGGCGCTGCGCTGTGGAGCTGTCAGCAGCAGACGATGCGAATTTGACGCACAGCCGGGGAGATTCCCACATGGCGCTACAGACCTCTCCAGCCTCGCCCGCTGCTCCCCTCAGCAGTGTATTTCCGTCGACCTGCCTGTTCTGCTCCCCGCTCTGTCTCTGGTGAACTCTCTCGCCGCCCCACACCTCTGGCCTGTACCCCAGCTTGTATGCATAAATAATCTTTTTAAAAAAAGGGGAGGGGCAAAGAACTTAAACATTTCTCAAAAAAAGGTAGACAAATGGCCAATAAGTAGATTCTCAGTATCACTAATCATTAGGAAAATGCAAATCAAAACCACAATGAGAAATGACCTCACACACATTTACTGTGGCTATTACGCAAAAAGACAAAAACTAACATTTTGGCCCCTTGTGCATTGCTGATGGGAATGTAAAATGGCACATCCTTTGCAGAAAATGAAATTGTATTTCCTCAAAAAATTAAATGGAATCACCATGTGATCCAGAGATTCCTCTTCTTAAAAAGGAATAAATTCTGACACATGATACAAGATGGATGAACTTGAAGACATTGTGCAAGTGACATAAGCTAGTCACAAAAGGACATTATACTCTATGATTCTACTCACTATAGAATAGACAGATTCATAGAGACAGAAAATAGGCTGGAAGTTGTTATGGGCTGGGGTAAGGAGAAATAGGGAGCACCAAGTACAGAGTTTCACTTGTAGGAGATAGAAGAGTTGTGCAGATTTGGATGGTGGCAATAGCAGAATAGTGTGAATATATTTAATGCCACAGAACTGTACACATGAAATGGTTAAAATGGTAAATTTTATGTATGTATTATAATGATAAAAATATCTTTTATATATCTTAGATATGTGTAATATTGGCACAAGATTATAAAACTGAATCAGTTTATTATTGATAAACTATGGAGAATAAAAACTAAGAATATAGAAGAAAAATATTAAAATGAGAGAGTGCTTATTTTAATTAATCTGATTTTAAAATCGTGGGTTTTTTAATATTTTTTTTTTAATTTTAGATTACGTTTGGCTTCTTTCGATAGCAGTGGAAAATTAATATGTAGTAGAACAACTGGCTATCAGATACTTACACTTGAAAAGGATCAGGTATGGTAGATTACTTTTCTGTTAATTGTTTTTTAATAGTATTTGTCTTATGAATCCTCTCGAAATTTTTTAAGTAGCGTTAACATTTAATTTAAAGATTGGTATGAAAGTAGCATATTTTGCATAATTTACCCCACTCTGGACATGTAATTAAGATGAAAAAAGAAAATACAATTTGATTTAAGGGACAGGGAAAAGTGGATAATGGGAAATAATTGCTTATCATGAATATCATGTTTAAAAAGTTACAAATCTGTGCCTCCTTGGTGGCGCAGTGGGTTAAGCGCAGCACTGTGAAGCTATCCAGAGCCACTGCAGCATAAATTCAATACCCGGCCAGAGAGATTCCCACATGACGCAGCAGACCTCTCCTGTCTCGCCCGCTGCTCCCATCAGCAGTGTACTTCAGTCGATCTTCCTGTTCTGCTCCCCACTCTATCTCTGGTGAATCCTCTCACCACCCCCACACCTCTAGCCTACACTCCAGCTCGTATGCATAAATAAATAAATATTTTATTTTTAAAAAATAGTTACATATCTTAATTGCTTTACTTGTGTTCGTAAGTGCATTTGTTTTTACATTAATAGCAAACTCCTTAAAGATAATACAGTATTTTTTCACATCTTACGAGTACTATAGCACAATAGGTTTATAAAATGACAGACATCTGTAATACTCCCAAATCTATCTCTGATGCAATTTGTTTCTTTTATATTACATGCACATATGTTTCAATGGTATATAAGTGTCATGATGAGAAAGTAACCATTTTCAACAAATAAAATAAGAGCTTTAAAAATTTTTGAAATTTTATTTCTATTAAAACTAAGCCACCATTCCAAAGAGAACATTCATTCTGTATTAATAAAGAACCTATAGTCTACATAGTTAGAAATTAGGAATATAGATACTGTGTGTGTGACATTTGTACCTTCTTTGTCCAAATTTATTTTGCTGCTCCCGCAACACATAGCTGAGTCCAGTTGTGCCTAAGTCTGAGCCTAAGTTGATCACTCAGAAGGTTCCAGTTTTAGTTCCTCTTCATCACAGGAACACACGCCACAGTAAAATTTAAAACTCCAGATGGGGCCTCCCTGGTGGCACTACGAGTTAAGCACACTGCTGTGGAGCTGTCTGCAGCTGCGGCGCAAGTTCAAAGCCCTGCCACAGAGATTCCCTCATGGTGCAGCAGACCTCTCCTGCTTTGCCCGCTGCTCCCCTCAGCAGTGTATTTCAGTCGATCTGCCTGTTCTGCTCCCCACTCTGTCTCTGGTGAACCCTCTCACCGCCCCACACCTCTGGCCTGCACCCCAGCTTGTATGCATAAGTAAATAAATCTTTTAAAATAAAACTCTAGATGGATGTAAAGTGCTGTATTTTTCAAAATATACAGAATACGGTGAAATTAATGCATACTACTGCAGAGAAGCTTTCCAAGTATTCAAAAAGGAGGAGTTCTCATTTCAGTGCTGTTGCTTTTAACTCTATTAAGTATTTTTCCAGTTCACCAAATGCATCTGGTAAAAAGTCTCAAATTGAGTTCTGTAACATGAGTGAAGATTAAACTTTTGGTTCTTAGGTGTATTATCAACTCCTGTCTCTAGTATTTCAAGGCACTCTGTTGTGTATTGATGTAATTGAACCTGAAATTGATTTTACATGATAATATATTTTACATTCCTGGAGACGGGTAACATTTTTACACTAGAGACAGTGGGGAATTTTAGAGCAGGAACTAGGCTTGTTGGTGCTGACTCCCCATCTTCTTCCTTATCACTTGCTGCACTTAAGGCCTATCAGAAATTGAAGCCAAATGAGAAATCTTTCTATTTCTGAACTCTTTCTACTCATAAAATATGTAGATTCTTAATATAAATTTTTGCAATAATGAAAGTAACTTCCATCATTGATTCCTTTTCATAGCTGCCTTTGCTGAACCATTCTCTGTGCATTGTCTCATTTATTCCACAATGTAATTCTGCTAAGTAGATGCTCTTATTGTCCCCACTTTATAGTGAGGAAGCTGCACCTGACAACTGATTTGCTCAAGGTCATACAGCTAATAGATGGTAGTTTTGAGATTTGCTGAATTGAGTTACACATGCTAATAGGAATTTCATAGTAATTGTAAATAAGGACAGAGGATCACATATAGAGCTGATAATAAAACATTAATGTAAAAATAGAGCTTATTTTTCTCAAAAATGAGGTGTGTATTTGTCACGATTTATATTTGTTGGTTTCTTGTGTTTACTGCTATTTTAAAAATAGCCATGTACATTTTCTTCCCAGGTAAATACTTTTTGGCGTTAATGTATTATTTTAGTATGATTTTTAAAATGGGAATCATTTTTATGTATGTGTACAAATAGTGGTGACTCTCAGACTTCAGATTAAAGCTCTTAGCCACCATAGTCTCTCCTTTATTTCACTTAATTTAACAGTTTGGTTTTCTGTTCTACTTTTTTTTTATATTACTCTTGTCATTAAACCTACAAATTTGTTTTATAGGAACAAGTAGTGATGAACTTGGACAGCAGACTTCTGATCTTCCCTTTATATATCTGCTGTAACTTCCTGTATATAGCACCAGAAAAAAGAACTGAAAATAATCGTCATCCAGAAAATCCAGAAAACTGAGGATCTCATCATTTGGAAATAATAGCACTTTGAAAACTCTTTTGGCCAGCTTTCATTTAATGGCCCTATTGATAATCACATTTAAGGTGACTAACAATGACAAAGGCCTTATAAACTGTACAGATAATACAGAAGACTATTGTTATCCTCATCATATTTCTATGCATATATGAAACAACATTTTAAAGCCAAGAAAATAACTGTCAAGCCATTTCTGTTATGAGGATGTCAACTTATGCTTTTAATTTAGCATCAGTAGAAAATTGCTGTAGGTAAATTTCACATTTTTTTGCAAACAACTATAGATTTAATTTTTAGCTTAAACTTTGATCCTACGTAATGTTAGTGAACCTCAGTTATCCATCTGAAAAATTATTTTTATTTGGCTAAAAGAACGCTAAAGGAATAATTTGGCCAGTTGTAAATGTTCTTTTAAATGGCTGTCTTTAAAAGCTGTCCTCTAACTTTTCCAACTTCTTTTAATGATTCCTCCCCTTATTCAAATATCCTCCCAATCTATACATGTTTTTAATTGTTAACTGCTTTAGTTTTGGAGACTGGGATACGAAACTTAAGCATTTTCATGTTTTCCTTTGCTTTTAATTTAGCTTTCCTAGGATTTTAGCCAAAAAAAAAAAAAAAATCAGCTTCAAAACTTTCAGATGAACTTGAATGGAGCAGAATATCAATTTGGTTCTGAGGATATTCTTTTGCCTTACATTTTTTTTCTTTGACATTCTGTACAACTTTATTACTAGGCTGTGGGTTATTTTTGTACTATATACTACACTTTAAACACTCATTTCATATTCTCTGATCTTTAGAATTATTTTATGTTCAAATTTTAGTTGGGAAACCTATTTCCCACTTAAGCTCAGGACTTTATAACCTCTGAATTGAGTGCCTTTGCTGAACTGAGTTACATGCTAATAGGAATTTCATAGTAATTGTAAATAAGGACAGAGAATCTCATATAGAGCTGATGATAAAACATTAATGTGAAAATAGAGCTTATTTTTGTCAAAAATGAGGTATATTTGTCATGATTTATATTTGTTGGCTTCTTGTGTTTACTGCTATTTTGAAAATAGCCATGTTCATTTTCTTCCTAGGTAAATACTTTTTGTCAATGTATAATTTTAGTATGTTTTTTAAAATGGGAATCATTTTTATGTATGTGTACAAATAATAAAAACCCATTTGAAAAAGGAATAAATAAATTCATATAAAGTGGACCAAAAAAACTTTAGTTGAAATCAGAATTTTTTTCTTTCTTGTAAGGTTTTTTCCAATTACATTTAACTTTTGGAATGTATTAGTATTTCTTCTTTCCACAGTACTATGTCCATAGATTTATAAATTGCTTTTGGCCTTTCAAAATTTATTTTTTTCTTGAACCTTTTAAATGCCTCTCCCACCTCCACCCTCAAAACAGAGTTTAGATGTTTTGAAAACAATAATTTGGTTGTATCAAAAGGCTACATTTCTTTTTCTATTTGATGGTAGTTATATATCTCTGAGATATTTTGTTTTGTTTCACCCTTATAGCATGGGAAATTCTTTACCCTTTATATATTAAATATATATAAAACTAATCTTGAATTATTTGAATGATTGAATTTTACAAATCTTGGGAATAGAAGTTAGAGTATATAAATGAGTAGAATTACTTTAATTTCACTTACATAAATTTACCCAATTGGATACATATGTTTCTTGCCCATTATTTTTTTTTTCCTTCCAAATTATATCATCCACAATCAAAAATTATTTCTTCAGTAACAAGTAGGTTGTTTTCTCACTTGAGAAATTGGTCATTATCAACAAGTACTTCACATTGATAGTAAAGATATGCTAGGTTTTGATTTTTTTTTAACAAGTACTTTGCATACTTTGTTTTTAAAGGAACGTATTCAATAGTTTCAGCTGAAATAGATGTTACTACATATGAAAGTTTTTGTATTTGTTAATGTTTGCCTTTGCCAAATCTTTTTTTAAAGCTGCTAGGCCTATTTAACCCATTAATAATTATTTTTGTTTGGCTATCAGTAAAGAACGGACCCTTATGAGTAAATGTTCTCGAGTATCTAAATTTTTAAAGAGGGATATGAATGTACTGTTCCTTTTTTAAAAAAAATGGATTTGGCTTGAAGCTTACCGAAGTAGGCAAAAGTAAATGACTGCAGGGCCTCCCTGGTGGCACAGCGGTTAAGCGCTGCGCTGTGGAGCTGTCGGCGGTGGGGGGTGGGGGGGTTCGACTCCCAGCCAGGGAGATTCCCACAAGGCACGGCAGACCTCTCCTGCCTCGCCCACTGCTCCCCTCAGCAGTGTATTTCCATTGATCTACCTGTCCTGCTCCTCACTCTGTCTGGTGAATCCTCTTGCCGCTCCATGCCTCTGACCTGTACCCCAGCTCGTATGTATAAAATCTTTTTTAAAAAAAAAAAGTAAATTACTACAGGGGTAGTCACTAGCTTTTTTACTATGTTTTTAGTCAACATTTTATTGTATTTCAAGTCTTTAAATGGGGTCACCATCATATGATTAATATTAAATGTCAAATGTAACAATAAGCTTACCAAGAGTCACTGTGGCTAGTTTAAGTTAATAAAATTTTAAATTTACTTCTTCAGTCGTACTAAACACATTGTAAGTAAATTCATAGTAACCACACATAACTAGAGGACACCAAATTGGGCAGTGGAGATACTGAATACACAATTGCAGAAAGTTCTAAAAAGAGAGTTGGTCAAGAAGATTGGGCTATTAATACAGAAACTATGAATGCACATTATTCCACTCGAATTCCCTTAAAGATGAACCTATGTAAAGAATAGAAAAGATTGGGCCTCCCTGATGGCGCAGCGGTTAAGTGCTGTGCTGTGGAGCTGTCAGCAGCAGCAACGCGCAAGTTCGATGCCCCTCAAGTTCCATGACTGGCTGGGGACATTCCCACTTGATCAGCAGACCTCTCCTGCCTCGCCCGCTGCTCCCTCAGCAGCATATTTCCGTCCATCTGCCTGTTCTGCTCCCCACTCTCTCTGGTGAACCCTCTGGCCACCCCAGGCCTCTGGCCTGCACTCCACCTTGTATGCATAAATTAATACTTAAAAAAAAATTGAATAGAGTCACAAGTGCAAAAATGGTGGTCGTCAATCACCTGAAATATACTGAATCATAATTTCAAGCATGTGTGCCCAATCATTTGATTATTATGAAACTAAAGGCATAGTACAATTCCTTCCCCAGCCAGAGGGTTTGTAATTACAAGGAACAAGGGTATACAAGCAAAAAGCCACAAACATTATCAGTCACTGTAACTAGTAGACTAGTTAAGGGGAAATTACTGACTCAACAGAATATTTAATGATAAAGTTGGATATTTTTTTAAAGTCTGGTAAGTTTATATGAAATAGAACTAGCAAAGATAAAAATTTAAAGATAAAATTTAAGGCTAGAGATCATTTGTAGAGAATCACAGGTTAATGTTGGTTTTTAAAATACATACATACTTTACAGTTTTTTTATTGAAAAGTGACTGACTGGGGAGGGAACTTATAAGCAAGTGTAGACTTTGGACCATTCTGCCCTACTCTGATTCCATTAAAATGGCCTTTAGAATAAGGGAACCTCAAGCTACAGATCAAAACGGGGGATTTATCTTCCAAATACAGTACTAAGGATATACAGTGCAGGGTAAACTATATTCTGAGAGAGGGCATCTTGATCAGTAAGTAAAGAAGCCCTGGCAGAATGCAATTTCTATTCCAAGATCTTAAAGGGAAAGGAGCCATTTGGAGACAAGCCATTTCTTTTTCCAGCTAAGGTTGATTTCAGGGCTGTGCGTTTAAGGAACTCATTTCTTTGGTTTTCTCCTAACCCTATTTTTACTTTTTTCCTCTTATTGACTCATTCACATCAATATTTAAATGTGCTGGTTTATCCCCTCTTTGAAAAACCTTCAGTCACACATTACCTCTACCACTTCATGTTTTGTCCAGCATCAACCAAAGTTCTCAAAGGAATTCTCAAAATTGTCACCACTTAAAAAACTATTCACAACTCAACTCCACTAACATTGCCTTAATCAACAAAGATTTATTTTTCATGCCTTCTAACATTTAAAATTAACCTTAAAATGCAGTCTTCTCTTAAACTTTCCCGACAGGGGCCTCCCAGGTGGCTCAGTGGTTAAGCGCTGCGCTGTGGAGCTGTCTGCAGTGGCGACGTGAGTTCGATGCCTGGCCAGGGAGATTCCCACATGGCGCGGCAGACCTCTCCTGCCTCGCCCACTGCTCCCCTCAGCAGTGTACTTCAGTCTATCTGCCTGTTCTGCTTCCCGCTCTGTCTCTGGTGAACCCCCTCGCTATCTCACGCCTCTGGCCTGTACCCCAGCTTGTATGCATAAATAAATAAATCTTTTTTTAAAAAAAATTTTCCTGACAGAACACTAACCTGGTTTTCTTTTGGTTTCTCTTATCACCCCTTAGTCTCCTTTTGCAGCTCCTTAGGTCTCCAGGCCCTTTTCTTTCCCAAACCTGTGCCTGGTGATTTCATGTACTCATGGCCTCAAATAAACAGCTGTATTCTGTGTTCTGATGATTGCTTTGTATACAGTTCCAGTCTTGATCTCTCTTCTAAGTTGCAGATATACATCTAGTTGGCAACTCCTCCTGTGAGTTCAAAATGACACCTCAAATTAGCAGGTTCAGATCTGAACAAATCTGCATTCCCTAGAATTTGTCTTGTATGCTTTATCTTAGGAAATGATGATACCATCCATCCAGTTTTACAAGTCAGAACCTGAATGTCATTTTAGAATCTTCTAATTCCCTCATCCTCAACATCCATAAATCAAGTTTGTCCAGTTTTATGTTTCTCAAATTCAGCCACTTTGTATCTTACCTACTCATACCATTCTAGTACAGGCCACTGTAATTTCCAATCTAGATTATTGTGCCAGCATCCAATTATTTACCCCTTTAGTCAAGTGTCTGCATTACCCAAAAGTGTTCTCTGAATAAACTTAAATTCCCCATCCCTAAGCCCACAAAGCCCCTTTATTGCTTTTGCCTCAGGATAACTTTACCTTTACTTTACTTTTACTTTACCTTTACTTAACTTTACCTTTAACTTTACCTTTACTTTATAAGACTTTTCTAGTCTCCACTCCTTGCTCCTTTGATGACCATGGTAATTCTTAATTCTTAATGCTTAAAATAGCCTATGAATTTCCTTGCCTCTTGCACATGTATATGCAGCCTCCTCTGCCTGAACAATCTTATACCTCTCCCCACAACAAACATACCTCGCTTAACCTGGCTAATTTCTATGCTAGATCCTAAAGATCTTGTTTGGACATTATTCCCACCCGCTGCCCACACACAAACCAGTTGGGTATCCATCTTATTTGGAGCATTCTATTTTGTCCTTCCCCTATCAATGCACTTTCACAGTCTGTTTCCCTCACTAGGTTGCAAGCTACTCAAGAGCAGGCTTTTTTACTACTATCTTTTTCACTGATTAAAGCTCTGGCATATAGATATACAATAAATATTTGTGTAAATAATGGTATTAATCATACCTTTTTAATTCTCTGATGTTTTTACATCTGAGGCCTTTCTGTAACTACCTCTCTCAGGGTTAGCTAATTCCCTAGAACATAGCAAATGACTCCCCTTCTGAATGTGCCTTTCATATGCAAACCTGCCTAGTCAGTAGTACCCGCCCCACCACCACCTTCTTTATCAAAATCTCAATCTGAGTTGATTTGCTATGAAATATTGTCTGCTTGTGGTCAAAAACTGGGAAGAAAAAGTGAACGATTGAGAGGGTGCTGGGTATACAATTTTTACCAGACATTTCTATAATATTAACTAGCACATTTTAATGCCCACGTGGACACAGAAGACGGGAAAGCCACCTTTAAGTGTGGCTCGAGGAGCTGAGAAGAAACCTGCTGTCATCAGCATCCGGGCGGGGCGGCAAGATTCTGGGCGGGCTAGTGCAGCGGCCCTTCTTTAGAAGCCGGAACCCTAGCAATTCGATTCGACGTTTTCCAGTCGTTGGTAAAAATTCAGCTCCCAGACCTCCCGGAAGTTGTTGCAGGTCGTTTCCGGGGCTGTGTGAGTTAGAGGAGGACTCAGAATGGGTCGCAGCCGCAGCCGCTCCCCACGGAGGGGTGAGTTCAAAAGCCATTTGGGGGGTCTGGGGCTTGATGCGAGGCTTGTCCCTTTTTAATTTTCAGTACGTGGGCAGCGGAAAGGCGGACCTTTTTCTCCTGAGAAGTAAACGGGACTGGATAGGGGAACCAGGTCCTGGGCCCCACAAGTCCTCTTTGAAGGCATTTCCCCCAACCCCCTAAATTAGGATCTCGCCGATTCTTTGTCACCTTCTTACAATAAATAATTTTTGTTATATTTGTGTCGGGGGGTTTAGAATCCAGGCCACACTTCCCTCACTTAAAATTTCCGAGTGTCCGTGTGCAAGTTATCCAGCATTTCTGAGTCCGAATTCCCATTATTAAACAATTGGGATAATATCACCTACCTTTACAAACAGATGTGAAAATGTCACAATCCATAACACTCAGCATCTGACACTCACAGGTTCTTAAATGCTCAATGTTAATCCCCCCCCACCCCCCGTTTATAATAGGAAAATCGTCATTTAGAATTTTGCGACTAGGGAGCTCACGGGTAATGTCTTCTGGTTTCCACCCCACAAATGTGGTAGTGCTAGTAAAGAACCCAGGACTTGGATCAGGAGAATATAACTTAGACCTTTGGTTCTGTCTCCTGGTTAGTTTCAGGTGGTGGTTGTTTAATCAACTTGTTGAGATTGATATATATAGAGATCTCTATCTATCTGTTTATATGTAGATATAGATATGTATTTGCATAGAAGAACTGGGGTGTAGGCCAGAGGTGTGAGGGGTGAGAGGATTCACCAGAGACAGAGTGGGGAGCAGAACCGGTGGATCCATGAAATTCCCTGCTAAGGGGAGCAGCGGGTGAGTCAGGAGAGGTCTGTTGTGCCATATGTGAGTTACCTCCCTGGCCAGAGATGGAACTCTCGGTGTAGCGATATTTGAGTTTCTTAAGTTACATGAAGCTGTGACCGCTTGGTAGCTATTGAACATTTGAACCGTTCTCAGTTGAGACTTGCTGTTTTAGAAGAATAAACATGTTTTAGAAGAATAAACACCGGACTTATTTAGTACCCCCAAAATGTAATATGCCTCAGTAATTTTTATATTGAGTACATGTTAAAATGATAGTAGTTTGTATATTGGCTCAAATACTATTAAAAGTAATTGCATCTATTTACTTTTTTAATGTGACTACTAGAAATGTCGAGCTTTCTATTTTTATTAGACGGCGCACCTCAAGATATTTGAGGTAATTTTTGGCTCTGCAATTTTTGTTTTTGTATTAGATCGTAGACGGTCCCGGTCCACCTCCCGGGAGAGAGAACGCAGGCGCAGAGAAAGATCCAGATCCAGAGAGAGAGATCGGAGGAGGAGCCGCTCTAGATCCCCGCACAGAAGACGCTCCAGGTAAGTACAGAAAATAACCAATAGTTTTATCACAAATCCAAAAGAAACTAATCGTTGCCCTTAGCTTTGTTTTTTATCACTTATGAAAAGAGAATTTCGTGAAATGAGGGGGTCTTAAGCCCATCTTATTATAAGTCTAACATTTCCATTGATAAAATAAGGTTAATAACTCTCTAGCAGTAGAGTTGCCTTGAGGAGTAAATGAGATAAACATGAAAAGCATTTAGCATGGTGCTTGGCAAAAGGAAGACATGTGTTTTTTATTTTATTTTGGCTTTTGTTAAATTTGGTGATAGTGATTTATTCAAATGTATAAACAAGAATGTGAAATCTTGAAAGAATCTTAGAAATGAATTCTTGATTCTTAGTAATTGCTATCCAAGTAAACTGTATTTATGTCATTGTTAGAAGCTGTTTAAACTTTTCTGCCTTCTAAGAAATTTTTTAGCCCTAGCTATACTGAGCCAGATGATTAAGTAGTAAATTGTTTTTTTAATTTTTGTTAACAGTCAGGATCCTAGACAGAACCTTCTTTACTCTGCTTTGGAAAATGGAGTCTTGGTTCTCTAGAGGCTGTCTTTGTTCAGCTTTACCGGTCAGGCACTCCTGTATATCCGTGCTTATTTACACACCCTCTACATTTGTGTCTCTTTGTTACATCTTTGCTTATTAAATATTAGATCCCCAAGAAGACACAGATCCACATCTCCTTCCCCTTCTCGACTGAAAGAAAGAAGAGAGGAGGAAAAGAAAGAAACAAAAGAAACAAAGAATAAAGAACGTCAGATTACTGGTAATTTAATTAGCTAAACAACCATAGGAAAAGAACAACCTTTTCAGATAACTTCAGTTAGATAGAATTATAAAAGTATATGTTATCAACATTTAAATATTGTTTCTTGTAGTATTTGTTGCATACAGCTTTTGTTGTTTTCAGGGTTATTTTGCTATCATAGAAAATTATGAATTAAACAGAAATTCTGTTTTTTCATTGTAAACATGAGGAAACTAAGTTTAGAGAAGTTAAATGATTCATTCAAGGGACAGACATTACTACTCTGCTTGAAGATGTTTTAGTCTTATAAAGTTGTGCAGAGAGAATTCAACTGAATTATGAAGCCTAGGTTCTTCTAACAAAACCTGCGGCAAAGCACTTCTTCATATGGAAACTGCACTGAGCTAGAACATCTTCAGCATTCCCTTCCAACTTTGTTTTTTCTTTCTTTCGTTCTTTCTTTATTTTACATTATTATTCACTGTTGTGCAGTGTTTGATTTCTCCCCTCAGATATAATCCCCATAAAATTCCCACCACCACATTATGGAACCATCACCATAGTCTCTTGTGCTCTTCCCTCTCGTTTTGACCCTCTCCCTCCCCTTCTGGATGTCTTGGATTTGTAGTTTGCCTGCCTGTTTGTCATTTTTTTTTTTTGACCCCTTGTTAGATTTCCCTATATTCCTCCTATAAGTGAAACCATCTGATATTTTTCTTTTTTCTTCTGACTTCTTTCACTGCGCATAAACCTAGCTCCATCTATATTGCCACAAATGGCATGACTTTATCTTTTTTTGATTGCTGAATAATATTCCATTGTGTCCATACACCATATCATCTTGATCTGCTCATCTATTTTTGTTTGTTTCCATATCTTGGCTATTGTGAATAGTGCTGCAATAAACATAGTAGTGTAGGTTTCCTTTGCAATTAATGTTTTTGTGACCTTTGGATATTCCTAGGAGTGGAATTGCTGGGTTTTATGGTAAAACCATTTTTAGTAATTTGAAAGTCCTCCACAGAGCTGAGCAGAAATTTTATTTCCAAGCTCTTCAAAGATTATTACACAAAGTACCCTATAAGTGTCCCAAATTAAATCAAAGGCATATCATCAAAGTAAAATACTTATAACATTAAGAATGCATTTAGATTGTTATATTCACATTACTTTGTTTTTAATCACTTGCAGTATTCTGTAGGTCACATTTAAAATTTTTTTTTAAATACAGCAGATATTATAGTATTGTTTTTAAGTACCACAACAATAAAATAGAGGAACTAAAAAAGCAAAGGATCAAATCTGCTTCATCCACAGCATGGGGCAATCTGATAACACAAAATTAATCTTTCCAAACAAGTTTGCTAAGAACAGTTCCCATGTTGGGCCTCCCTGGTGGCGCAGCGGTTAAGCACTGCGCTGTGGAGCTGTCGGCAGCAGCGATGCGAGTTCGACGCCCGGCCGGGGAGAATCCCACATGGTGCAGCAGACCTCTCCTGCCTCGCCCGCTGCTCCCCTCAGCAGTGTATTTCTGATCTGCCTGTTCTGCTCCTTACTCTGTCTCTGGTGAAGCCTCTCACCGC
>PVIJ01006369.1:0-70785 GCA_004024925.1 Scalopus aquaticus | reverse complement strand
GAACAGTTCCCATGTTTAGAGTTAAAAACAATCTTCTCATAGATAAATTGACATCATTTAATTAATAGTGCTCATTTTTCCCCCAATGTTACGCTTGTTTATCTTCATTTAGAAATAAATTCATGAGAAAAGAACAAATTTTGTTATGAAATGATATCATAATATAAATTCAGGGTTTTTTTAAGAAAAAAAATTTTCTTCCCAAAATGTAGACATCCAGTAAATAGAGCACATGTAGTGTTCCTGGTATAAAAACAGTAGTGATTCATTTATGAAAGGCATATATTTGGTGATAAGTTTTTTAAGTAGAATGCACTTCACCAAAAAAAAAAGCTGCCAATTATTATTTAAAAATCTCTTTCACCTCACTTCCTTAAGTAGAAATTCATAATTTTATAGAATTTTGGCTATAGCACCAAGACACAGGAATGATCTGAAACAGCTGAGTCATTTGTCTAGAGAAACAGCTGAGTCATTTGTCTAGAGAGAGTCATGTTTTCTCGAGACTTGAACCCGATCATTCATTACTTTGCACGTGAAAGCATTCCTCAGGGAACATCTCCCCTACCCGCTTCAGAGTAAAGCATAAAACCTAGGCTCCAGAAGGGGATGCTTCTGGCTGGAATACTGACCAAAATCCTTGCAGGATTCTACATGTAGTACTGTTAAAGCTCTGTGGCTGCCTGGAAGACCTTGATCCTCTCTACGCCAGGGCCCCAATACATACAATTACGAGATTTTGTTTTATTTATACCTTAGTGAGTTGCTGGTATCTGTGTTCCGATACAGGAAGAATAGTTAAAAACTTGAAAATATTCTATTTTGAAAGTATCTTCAAAACTAGTGTCGTGTCAGATAGTAAAAGTGGTCCTGCCCAAAGTCTCCAAGCATGTCCTTGTTTTGCTTTGTTTTATTATAAATTTTTTTTATTATTATTCATGTCTTTTACATTATTGCAAGGATGTCCTTTTTAAGCAGTCTTTTCTGATGAAGGAGAAGGGAGAGCACATTTCCTCCCTACACCTAAAGTAATATTTTGTCCAAATTGAAAAGGAATTTTGTTTTTTCATTAGATTCAAGTCTTTCGCCAATTGTTTTGTATGTTCTCTGCTAGTGAGATGAAATGACTGCTAATTTATTGCCACCTCTCTTTATGTATTATAGAACAATAGAGTTTTAAAAATGATCACTTGTTTTTGCAGAGGAAGACTTAGAGGGCAAAACAGAGGAAGAAATAGAAATGATGAAGTTAATGGGCTTTGCCTCCTTTGACTCCACAAAAGTAAGTAAAATGCCAGTTAAGCATTCTGATTTTAATTAACCTATTAATGACTGTCCCATTTTTACATATTCTTTTACTATTACTTGTAATTTTTTCCACTGGTATAAGTTTATTTGTTATAAGGTAATAACTATCGATGCTTTGAGAGCAGGGAGGAGGCAGTGAATTGCCATTGGAATTCAGGGTGTGTTTACCTGCATGACATTTTTAAGTTAGATCTTAAAGGGCTAATAGCGGGACAGGCTCATGAAAATGCCATGTAGGCATAAAGGAACATAGTGTATTGTGGAAATTTCACATTCACTGATTGGTGAAAGGCTGCTAATGTGCTGGTGACTATGAATAAGGCTAGAAAAAGAGGTTGGGAGCAAATTTTAGAGGACTTTTGGTGCCCTTACCTATGCTAAGGAATTTAGAGTTGATTAAGTGGAGAGGAAACAATGATTTTTAAGCAAGGCAATAGCAGGATTATGTATATGTTTTAAAAAGGTGACTAGGCTTTGGAGGGTTAGATTGGAGACAAAACTGCTGAAATGTGCAGCTAAAAGGTACTGAAGAGCTGAACTGAGAGGAAGGACTGGGACATTAAGAACCACTCCAGAGCCAAAGTTAGTGGTTATAGAAGCTGGAAGTGAATAGTTAGACTGAAAGACTGGGTGATGGGGTTAACCAATAAAAGGGTTATAGAAAGGGGAAGTGCTGTGATGGCAAAGAACAAAATTCAGCTGCCAGATGAAGATGATATTCATATAGCTGAATACAAGTCTATAACTCAAAAGAGGGATGGACTGGAGAGTGAATGCTATCTAGTCTTGATCAGAATACCAAAGAAAATAGGAGTGGGAAAGAGAAAAAGAGAGAGGAATTGTGGAAAAGGGAGATGAAAAGAGGACTATAGGGAGAGAGAGCAGACAGAAATAGGAAGATGCAGATACAGATGAATTGGAGAGAGGGGAAAGAAAGAGGGGATGGAGAGAGAAAACTAATAAAAGCACTAGGAAAGAGAAAAAATACTTTTAAAACCTTTTTAGGGGACCTCCCTGGTAGAGAAAGGGATTCCGTCTCAGCACTATGAAGCTATCCGTAGCAACTGCAGCAAGAGTTCGATCCCTGGTCAGGGAGCTTCCCACATAGCACAGCAGACCTCTCCTGTCCCACTGCTCCCCTCAGCAGTGTATTTTAGTAGATCTGCCTGTTAAGCTCCCCACTCTGTACCTGGTGAATCCTCTCACAGCCCCTGTACCTCTGGCCACCTCTGTGGTATACCAGCTCTTGTATGTAAATAAATAAATCTTTTTAAAAAAGCTTTATAAGATTTTAAGTGCATTCAGCTTTGCAAATGGAAATTGAGATTTTTAAGAAAAATTCAGAAATAATCCACATCCTCTAATCTTGTAGCCCTCTGAGTTGTTAATGGAGGGGGATAATTGCAGATGCTCTAGGGGTTTCTTTTTAACTGATTGTGATAGTGCCAGACTCATGTGATTTTTCTCTTTTAAACCTAATAGGAGTAGCTGAGAGAAGGCACGGCTATTTGGAGTTAAGAAAATTAAGAGTGAGCTTTTGTTCTCACAAATGATTATGTTAACCCCATTTTGGAATTTATTGCAACTTATGTTTCAGCTTTTTTCTCTTAAATATACCAAGTCCTCATTTGTTTTTCCAAAGACTTTAGATGAAATTGTTTATTGATAAGTATGGTGTAAAAATAAAATCATTTCCCAATTAAAGCAGTGAAGTTTTTAGAAAAATAGGGATGGGGAACTTACCAGAATTATTTTTTGCTTTTACTAATGCCTAATGTTATATTTGAAATCTCTGAGAATTTGATGTAAAGATGGAGCCATACTGTATGTATAGAGAGAATGTGTATTGAATGTTTGTTTATACAGGAAACAGGTGAGAATGCATAGGTCCCATGGACTACTTTAAGGACAAATGATGTCAGTTGTTTATTTTATGATATCTGCAGGGATGTAAATTGAGTTTGTGTACAATTGCTTCATGGCAGTTATAAAGTCTCTGTAGTGACAGGAGGAGCACAGGTTTTCAATAGAACTGGGCAGACGGGGGTTGAAAGGCGTTCTGCAACCATCCCGGACCATGTAGGGTCATTATCAGTTCAAGCAGACTCCTTTTATTAGATGTTGCAGTGCTGTCCTTCCCTGTACTCCGCCGCTCTCCACCACTTTCCACCACACAGTTCTCTGCTCTCGAGCTCTGTTCTCTGCCGCTGCCACGCGGCTGCTGCCTCCGCTGCCTCGCACTCGAGCCTCCAGCTCAAGCTCCTCGCTCCTGTGACGCCACCCTTATATAGAGTCTCTCCAGGCCCAGGTGCGCCCACTCACATGCACATGCACACCCTACTCCAGGTGCTGTCATCATGCACATGTGCAGGACCACAGGTGTCTATTTTAAATCTAATGTTGGTAGGGCAGAAAATCCTGATTATTTTTTCACTTACCCTACAGTCTCTCAGCTCTTTGTAATTTTTGGTGGTGTCTATTTTATGACATTTCATCATTTGTCTGTGGTGGGACTTTTTCATATGCCAGTTTAGTCACTTTACCTTCCATTTAAACATTCTAGAAAGTTTCAAGATAACTGCCAGTTTAGTCACTTTCTATTGCAGCATATAAATGAGAATAGGGCTAACAAGATGCAGCTGCAAATACTTTTCAAAAGACAGTGAGACCTTAGTATTTAGATTTAGTAGAAAGGTTAGTATAATTTACTTTTCTCCCAGTCATACCCACCTCCTATTCTTGGATGGTCAAAATCATATATCTCAAGTAATTTACCCAGTATTTCCCCCTGCCCCAAAGTGTAGTGAAAATTTGTATAGCAGAGTAATACCACGTGTATATAGAGTCACTTCAGTTAATGTGCCTCACCTGTGCCACCTTTAGGCCAATGGATCAGAATCTTTGTTTTGCCCTAACATAGATATTTAAAATAAGTATGCATAAATAGGGCACATCCCATGAGTAGTAATGGGAGACAGAGTAGAATGGGGAGTTGTGTGTGTGTGTCCGCGTGTGTGTGTTGGCAACATTAAGCAGTGATGTTCATACATTTAAGTGACCTGGGATGTAAGAATGCAAAGGTAACTCATAGCCATAGCCCTCCATCAATTAAAATTACAGAAGAGGATTTGTGGCAACTGGATCATTGAATTGGGTCTTGAAAGATGAATTAAAGTCAGAGAACTGAAGATTGGATGGGAGTTGGAGAATAGGAGGAAGGCAATTCAGGTGGGAGGAACAGCATGGAGGCATAATAAATTTTTATTGATTAACATATTAACGTGGCTGAATAAAAAACCTATAGAGGAATTAATGAAAAAGGATAAATGCCACAAAAGAAAATCTGAGGTATAAGTGACACTTAGCATTAGTTTGTTATTCTGTATCCTGATTCTTAAAAATCAAATTTTCAAGGCATGTACAAGAAATGGATCTAGATGAATAGTGACTGTTGGAGAAGTGATTTAAGAATTTATGAGTTTAGGTCAGAAGTTAAATTTTGTGGGAGTGAATTTTTCTAGAGAAAATATTCATAATTTGTGTTTCTTTTCAAAGAATTCTTTGACCAGAATGTTAGGATCTGGTATTCTTTCCCTGCCTGCCTTATATGTAATACATATACCATGAATATTTATTGGTTTGAATATTGTAATAATTGCTTATGTGTGACTATAGAAATGTAAACAGAGTTGTAATACTTAGAAGTCATGGAATTCAGCAGGATCTGAAAATTATTTTTCTCTCCTTGGGCTGCCTTGTTTATAATTGGATCTTGCCATTTAAGATTGTCTTTAGGATCTATTGATAGTTCTTCAAGGCATTCAATGTATCTTTCTTGGTTCTTATATTTATTTATTGCTTTTCTTCAGGGGAAAAAAGTGGATGGCTCTGTAAATGCCTATGCCATAAATGTGTCTCAGAAGAGGAAATACAGGTATGCATGGCCTTCATTATTAGGTCTATTTTTTTTTAAGATTTATTTATTTATGCATAGAAGAACTGGGGTGTAGGCCAGAGGTGTGGGAGGTGAGAGGATTCACCAGAGACAGAGTGGGAAGCAGAACAGGCGGATTTACTGAAATACACTGCTAAGGGGAGCAGTGGGAGAGACAGGAGAGGTCTGCTGTACCATGTGGATTAGCTATCTGGGCAGGGATTGAACTCAGGCAGTGGCAGTGGTAGTGCTGAGACTAACCCCTGGGCCACAGGGAGGGGTCCTCATTATTACGTTTAAACTAATGATATAAATGACATGCCTGGGAAAGGGTTTATTATGGGATAATCATACTTTTAGGAACTGTACCAGTTCCATATAGTCCTTTGTTTTCATCTTTCTTATATCCTTCTGTTAAAGTAATTTCCAGTTTACCTGTTAACTAATAACTATCACAGAAAGGGACAGTTGTCTTAAATGTTTTAAGGCAGGCTGTAGATCTTTCTTCAAAACATACTTCAAAGCATACTCTAGGAGTAAGGGGTTAAGTCTCAGCACTATGAAGGTATTAGCAGCCACTGCAGCATGAGTTCAATCCCTGGCCAGGGAGCTAACCCACATGGCACAGCAGATCTCTCTTGTCTCGCCCGCTGCTCCCCTCAGCAGTATATTTCAGTAGATCTGCCTATTCTGCTCTCCACTGTGTCTCTGGTGAATCCTCTTACCCCATCCCCCCCATACCTCTGGCTTACACCCCAGCTCTTGTATGCATAAATAAATAAGTCTTTAAAAAAAAAGACAAAACAGCATACTCTCTAGTCTGTAGGATTTAATTTCATTATACTTATAAGTTTAAAATAGATCCCTCATGAATTATTAGATAGGTTGTATAAGGATGTCAACTGTAAATATATTCTTTTGTTAAGTATAATCGTATTTTATTAATACCACATAACAAACCAGTTCATTCTTGAAATAGTTATTGAGTTCCTAATAAAAGGAAAAGTCTAGCCATCTTTCAGCATTGCCTGTGTTGCAGATACAAGGCTTTATTGCAGATACAAGGCTAGTATTCCAGTTAATTTAGAATAGATAATATGATTTGAGAATGCTGTGAACTAAGGGTCCAGAATCATCATTGACAGCTCTTTGTAAAGTTATCTTCAGATAAGGTCTTATGGGGAGAACTACTACAATATGTAATCATGTTTACTTAATTTGGTACTTTTTTTTGGAACTCTACTATTTCCTTAAACTAGATTTGTGTTGCCTACAATAAATAAAGATTTTCAATTAGGTTTTTTTTTTTTCAATCTGTGGAATCTTATTTTGAAAGTATATTTTCATATGTCTGGATTTTAAAGAATCTGAGAGGTTTTGTCTTATTTTGAAAGGGAAATGATCTCCTCTTAAAATGAGTTAAATAACCGTGCATACTTCTTATACTAGACTTGGACATTTTAAAGGTGAATTACAGGTTTAATCTCTGAAGTATGTGATTATTTTCTTAAAAGGAGCCTGGAATTTTTTAAATAAATAATGAATTTTCTCATCGTAGGCAGTACATGAATCGAAAAGGCGGATTCAACAGACCTTTGGATTTCATTGCATGAGAATTGAAATGTTGAAGAGTGATTTTTTTTTTTCCCCTTCATCTTGTTCAGAAGAATGGATTTTATCTTTTCTGGTGTTAGGCATGAAAATCAGGATCACAGTCCTTCCTCCTCATAAAGTAAGAAAATTTTATTTATGATGTATACAGATCACTTACCTTGCCCCCAAAGAGGAAAGGTTAAATATCACATTTCTTTCTTTTAGGAAATATTTGGGGCAGTCATCAACCCCATTATTTTGTCCTTATTCCTGTGGAAGCTGTATATGTTTTCTTCTTGGATGCTCACTAGGACCTTTAAAAACATAAAAATAATTTGGATGTAAGTTTCTCAAATAAAGCAGTATTTCTACCCTTTGAATTTGACAAATATTTTTATTACTAGGTAAAAGAGTCTCCCTGCAGTTTTCTTTTTTTTAACATATACAGTTAGATAGCATGATTCTTGGTAGTTTAAAAATTAAATGAAAAATTTTAATTACATTTTTGTCCCTTTTGTGAGTTTTTTACCCCCCAAATACTATTGATTGGTTCCTCCCCAATTTAAAAGTAATACATGCTTATTAGGAAAAACAAAACAAAACCCTTGGAAGAAACCAAAAAGTAAAAAGAATCAATTTTAATATTTTGTCATATGTCTTCCCAGTCTCCTATGGGTGCGTATTTCTCATGCCTACTCATGAGATCAGAACGTTTATGCTGTTCTTTTTTGCTCATCCTTTTTGTCCCATGTACTATGAACATTTTTTAAATACCCTCACATATTCTTTGAAAACTTAGCTTTTAGTAGCTACTTGGTTGTACCATAATATATTAACTAATCCTTTATTGGTGAATGTTGACTTCTCGCCCATGTCTTAGTGTTGCAATTAAAATGGTGTAGTGTCTTTGTTACATGTATTTTTTTTGTACTCGCCTTATTTTCTCTGGTTCAGCACTTAGATTTAGCATTGATGGATGAGATAAAGGGGTGTGTGTGCAAGTTTTAAGCGTTTAGATAAATATATGGCAAGAAAGTAACAACCAACTCTCACTATCTCATATATGCACACTAATACTGTGCATATATAATTTTAAGTTTTCAACCTGATGGGTAAAATTGTGTTAATTTCTAGGGAGGATGAACATTTTTTAAAATGTGTTAGCTCTCTATCTATTTCTTTTGTTAAATGCTAATTCCAAATCTTGGATTCATTTGTTTTTTGGCAAGCTTTTCTTTGTCTTTTTTTTTTTTTTAAGATTATAGATTTTTTTTTTTAAAGATTTTATTTTTGCATACAAGCTGGGGTGCAGGCCAGAGGCATGGGGCAGTGAGAGGGTTCACCAGAGACAGAGTGGGGAGCAGATTGACCAAAATACACTGTTGAGGGGAGCCGCAGGCGAGGCAGGAGAGGTCTGCCGTGCCATGTGGGAATCTCCCTGGCTGAGCATTGAACTCACGCTGCAGCTTCTGGAGCTGGTGACAGCTCCACAGCTCTGCGCTTAACCCATTACGCCACCAGGGAGGCCCTTCTTTGTCTTATTGAAGGAAGCTCTTTTCAAGTTGAAGATAATAACCTTTACCTATTCTGTTTAATATTTCACCAATACTTGAGTTTCTGTGGTTAAATCTTAAATTTTAGGTGTTTATCAGTAAATAATATAGATATATGAGGTATAATTCAGACAGCACAGAGGGTGAGTAATGAGCTAATTGTACATCTTTTCAGAGATAATGCCATGTGTACATAAGCATAATATAGATATTTTATCTTACTTTATTATTCAGATATAAACAAATTCTATACTATTTTACACCTAGCCTTTTTTCACTTAATAGTATATTGTGAAAATGGAGTAGAAAAGGACACAAGGGACCACGGAGATGGATCACGGGTGAATTGGTAGTGGGTTACCCAAGGGGAATACAAAATGTAAAAAACATAAATAACAATAAAAATATAAAAAAAAATAGTATATTGTGAGATAGTTTCTTATCACTTCATGTAATACTGCCTCGTTATTTTTTTTAGGGCAGCAATTATAGTCCTTTGTAAGACTATAATTTATTTTAACTAGCCCCCCATTGGTGGGTATTCAAGTTTTAAAATTCTACAATGACTGTCCTTGTACATGCATGATTTTATGGGTGTCTTTAGCTGAATTTTTAAACTTTTATTGAATCTGAAATTTGACCGCTTATTCTAGTTCTTTAAAAGCTTTCCTGGCAAGTTAATAGTAGTATTATATAAAGATAATAATAGTATGACTTCGTTGTATAAGACAGTGTACCTTGATTCACTTAATCCTTAGGTAAAGTAGGTACAGGTATCTCCATTTTCAAGGTGAGAAAGTTCAGGCTGTTCATATCATAAGGGCAGAAATTACTGGTATTTATCCTACCTACTACCTTCAGTGCCTAAATATTTGAATGTGCTACATCAGTTGTACAACTTGTAGTACTAATTGCACAAGTGTCACTGCCCCAGGGAGTAGATTATTTTGCTTTGTCTTTTTGTCGACTGAACTAAATAGATTCCATAGCCCCACCCATCATGTAACCCTAATTTTCCATTTCTATAAATTATCCATTACAAGAAAAATTTCTGACATTTATGTACAGCTAAGGAAAACAGACTCAATTTTCGTTTTAATAGGGAAGCTAAAACTTCTGAGATAAACTGAAAACCAAATTATAGGGTTTTTGATTGCCATTAGTGTGGTGGTAGTAGAGACTGATCCTCAAGGCAGCAGATTTTATGAAAAAATAATCTGAGAATACCTGATAAGTCAGTAGATTTGCTCTCCATGAACTAACACCAGAGAAATGGAAGAAGAGGGTATCCTTGAAAATCTATAGAGATAAGATACCTCTGTTCTTAAGAGAATTCTTGGTTTGAAGGATCCATCAGATCATCTGGTTCTATAAAAATTCAAAGATGGGACATCTTTGTCTTCCTCTTACAGACCGCTGAATCTGAGAGGACTTAAGTTGTGCCACATCTAAGTATTTAAATATTCTTCAGGGTTCAGTCCATGGATTCTCCAATCTACTGGATGAGTCATCCATCTGAATCCCTTCAAACATCTTCTGCCATAGCTCCCAAATTTATATGAACAGCCTAACTCTATACTAAATTCCAGCCTTATATATGCACCTAGCTAATTAGGCACCTCAAATTTAAGATTAACTAAACTGTCATTTTCCTGCCTAATCTTCTCTGGACTTCCCCATCTCAGTAAATGTCTCCTCCACATTCACTCCTTTCTGCAGACCAAAATCCTGTCTTCTGTGTCTCATATCTGATTCATTAGCAAATTTATTTAGCTCTAACCTCAGAGTATATATTGAATCCAGCCACTTTTTTCCCTACAGATTTATTGAGGTATAATTGACATGTAAAATTGTAAGATATTTAAAGTGTACATCATGACTTGCTATACATTGAGTCTGACTACATGTGACCACCTATACTAATCAAAGGCATCTCTCTTCCCTGTACTACTGCAGTAGCCTCTTGATAGTTCTCCTTTCTCTTGCCTCAATTGCTTCTCTGCCCAGGAGCAGAAGTAAACCTTTTAAAATATGCATCAGATCACACTGCTTCTGGCTGCAGTGATTGGCTGTCATTTAGAATAAAGTCCATTCCTTACTGTGGTCTACAACTTGCACAGTCTAGACCCTGAGGCTTCCTGCAGCCTTATCCCCTTGCTATTGCACTCAGCCATGCTGCCGTCCGTTGCTGTTCCTTGAGAACAGGTATGCATCTACTTCAAGAGGTTTTCTGACTGGCTTTTCCTGGAATGTTCCTTCTCCTCACCTACCTCACCTCCCAGATTTGCATGGGTAGCTTCTCTATGTTATTTAGATCTCTGCTCAAAATAAGATCCTTCCTGACCATCCTGTCTAAAATAGGATGGTCTCGCTCTACCCCTTTAATCTACATTTTTGTTAACATTAAGAAAATTTAGATAAAATTCATATATTATAAAATTCACCCTTTGAAAAAATAAAGAATTTCAGTGGTTTTTAGTATGTTCAGAGTAATATATCCATCACTGCTAATTCCAAAACATTTTCCTCATCCCAAGAAGAAATCCCATGCCCATTAACAATCACTTCTCATCCCTCCCACCCATCTCCCCCCTCACCCCAGAAACCACTAATGTACTTTCTCTGTCTAAAGATGTACCTATTCTGGACATTTTCATATACATAGACATTTCATATAAATGGAATCATAAAATATGTGGCCTTTGGGGTTGGCGTCTTTGATTTAGCATAATGTTTTCAAGGTTTATCCATATTGTGACATGTTTAAGTACTTCACTTTATCACCAAATAATACTCTATTCTCTGGATACATAGTCATGTGTTGCTTACAACAGGGGTATGTTCTGAGAAATGCATTGTTAGGCAATTCCATTGTCTGAACTTACATTGTTGTGTACAACGTTGATCTAGATGGTATAGCCCACTGCGCAGCTAGACTACATGTATATGCATATACGTATACACATGTACATAGACTTAGGGACCATCATAGCATGTGAAGTCTGTCTTTGACTGAAACATGCAACACATGACTGTACCACATTTTTATAAAATTCATCAGTTGAGGAGCATTTGAGTGGTTCTACTTTTTAGCTATTATAATACTACCATAGACGTTTGTATACAAGTTTTTGTGTGAACGTGTGTTTTCACTTATTTTGGGTATATACCTAGGAGTGAAATTACCAATAATTTAAGTTCATTTAGTAACTCCATATTTAACTTTTTGAGGAACTATCAAACTGTTTCCAAAGTAACTGCACTGTTTTAACATTCCCACCAGCAATGTAAGAGGGTTGCAGTTTTTCTACTTCCTCTATAAAGTTGCCTTTTCCTTATAGCTTACCACTGCCTGACATACTCTATATTCACTTAATATTGTCTGGTTCCTCCACTAGGCATTGAGCTCTGATTAGTGGAGCTTCTGTCATTTTTTGCTGCTATAGCCCTAGAACCACAGTGTCTGACAACAGAGTAGAGCACTCAAGTATCTGTTCATTTGTGAATATAGGTCAGTAAGTTTATTCACTTAATCACTAATCCTGATTTTTATGTTAACCTTATCAAAGTACTAAATGGACACATTTTTCCTGTAAAGATTTTAAAACATTATGACAAAGGTAAATCCCTGTGAATACCTACAGTCCTAGTCCTATTGCCTTTTATCCATTGTGACTCCTTCGCAGTATATGTATTTCCTTACCTGTGTTTATGCACATATGTATATAACAGAATTTGATGTGGAAATGAGAAAAATACATAATTTGCGCTTTCGGTAATATGCTGTAGGGATCATTTTTGGAACTTTATTCACCTAATATCACCTTGGTGATCTTTCCATGCCAGTATATATAACTCCCATTTTTTTAACTTCTACATAGTGTTTTGTATAATGTATGTTACCATTTGTTTAATCACAAAACTTGTGGAGTAATTAACTTTGCAGGTTTTTTAAACTTAATATTGTGATATTCGAGTGTCCCAGAATAGCCAAAGGAAGGATTGATGTTATTGACGCAGAAAATTCTAGTCCTAAATTTTACACTTCAAAGAACAAAGTCAGTTCCTCAAAAGCTTATAAAGAAATACTTTTTAATGTTATAGTAGTTAAGTGGTGTTAAACTCAGTTATAAATAATGTTTTAATTACAGTTTGAAATTGTTTAGACACTTCTAATACAACAGTTGTCTTCCCTGCCTCTCTGAAGTATGAAGTAGTCACTGGGAGGCATCTCTGTCAAAACTCACAGATGCTGCTGCTCAGGATTGGCATTACATGCCACCTGTGCCCTCCTGGTGTTTAAGCCCCTCAAAAGAAAGAAACTGGGTCTTGGCTTCCTAAAAGATGCAGTAAAGATTACCTGACAAGTATATCTTACATCTTTGTGAGTCCCCATTTTCAACAATTTTTATTATCCCAATTCTGTTAGTTTATCAGTTTATTTATTTTTTTATATTTATTTTGTTATTCATATCTTTTACATTATTGTGTGGTCCCCATAAGTTACCCACCACCTGTTCACCCGTGGAACCATCACCATAGTCCCCCGTGCTCCCCTCTTCCCCCCTATCAATTTATTTTGAAGCCTGCTCAAAGATATTAACTGTTGTCAGCCCAGGTTTATGCTCCTGCACATAAGAGTACATACACATTTCAATTAAGTTAAGATGCACACATTTTGAAATTCCCAATTTTTATTTTTGGCTTGTGCCTGTCAGTCAATGCTTATGTAATGTCTCTCAGATACTAGAGTCACCACTTGTACTTTTAGGATTTTCAGTTCTTTTTTCAAAACCATTACTTTTCAGATTATTTAACTGGTAATTATACACACGTTTGTTTAATTTCTAGTTAAACAAAACGGAACCTGTTTCATATTTCCTGCTTGATTTCCAGTAGATGGCACCAAATACCCTTTGAAGTTATTCCTGATAACTAATTCCTAGTTGGTGTTGCTGGCTACTTGATTTCTTCCTTCACCACCAGGGAACAGAAAGGGCCCATTCTTTGGTCTAATTCTCTGATTGTTACATAATTTAGCATTTTTGTTTGTAGTTCGAGATAGACCTGTTGGTGTTTAAATTATTCATCTACTATTTCTGACTCAGATTTCAACCTCTTACTTTTTGTAAGTATGATTTTCAATCAGGGTAATTCTAGGGAAAGAATCATGATCTTGAAATAAGACTGGATGTTTTAAAAGTTGAGGATAAAAAAGAAAGAATAAAGATTTGTTGAACGTTCATAGTAAAATTAAAGAGAACCTACAGAAAGGTACAAAATCCAAAACTAGACAACGAACTCTCAGTATGTTTATTATTGTCAGTTTTCGTATTTTAGAATTATGTTCATTTCATTGATCTTCAATTTTGTTTTACAAATAATTTGCAATTTAAATTACTCAGTATATCCCCATTCTCATTTCCAACTTTTTGTGCTTTTCTGAAAACCTTTCCCTATGTATATTTATTTATGTTTTTTTGTAAAAAACCAGCATTTAGATCCAATTAGCAGTTAAAGGCAGAATTTATGTTTCCTGTACGCCAGGCCTGGTTTACTACATTTATTCTACTTATTAATTCTGTTGAGTTTATTTAATTTTAGTGGATTTGTCAGTTGTGAAATATGTTTAAAATTTCCCATAATTACATTTATGTTCTTTATCCCCAGTGTTTGAGTATCATTGTTAATGTTACTCAGTTTATTCCTTAACGATCTTACCTTTGGAATAACGCAAGAGGAAGGAGTATCAGGGTGAAACAAATCTAGGTGCAGTTCCTATCTCTGGCTGACTGGATGACTAGGAAGGTCAATTTGCTTCTCAGGGTCTCAATTTCCTCCTATTTAATGGGGTTTTGTTGAGGTAGAGAGAATGTAAGTAAAAAAATTACTGGACTCATAGTAAGCTATTGTCATCTAAGGCAACGATAATAAACATTTTTTAAAAGTATTGTCAAGTATCTTTATGTTTTACTCGTTTCTGTATTCAGAACCGTAGACTTACCAGTAGCTGTATTTCTACTGTTTAAAATGGAGACGTCAGCGTATTAATAGTGTAATTTGGGGCATCGAGATAGGTTTTCATCTCAAAAATCTTAGAGAACAGGTTTTTTTTTTTTTTATTCTCTAATTTCAATGGTACCACCCCTCACAGAAACACACCACGCACTTAGAGCTGTCTTGAAACAGTGTTTGGAATGCTTCGCCTAAAACTAAAAGGGAAGGAAAGTCGCTGACGGATTTTTAGGTCAAAGAGCCTCGGGATTCAGCGTCATTCTGTAGGTACGAGACGTTTCTGAGTTTTTAAACCCTTGAGGGATTCATTATGGCAGCATTTGAAGGGGTGCTCAGAGTTCCGAGAGCTCAATGCTGCACACAGCCGCCTGACTTAAGGCTTTTCTGGAGAGAAAAATACTGGGCGGCGAGCATTAACACAGACCAGGCTTTTCCCCTCAAGCCTTAAAGTCAGTGACGCCCAAGAGCCGGGGACCCATCGACCAGCCGCCCGGCTACCTGCTTCGCTTCCTTTCAGGGGGATTCCAGGCCTGGGTACTTGGCTGCTTGAGTCTCGGGAAGCCTGGAAACCTTCCGGGCTGCGCCCGTCAAATGCAGGTCCCGAACCTGTGCGGGGCAGAGCTCCCAGGCGACCGATGCAGTGTCAATCTGCCACTCTAGGGACACTTAGCAGGCCCCAGAAACTTTTCCCGGGGGACAAGTCCCGGCAACAGGTCTGACGTGGGGACGGGAGGGGACGGGAGGGAACGGGAGGGGCCGGGTGGAGTCGAGCTCCGCGGCGGCCGGTGAATCAGCGGCGCCGGGGTCGGCCCTCCCAAAGAGTGCTGTGGAGGAGTAGCCGGGAGGGTGACCACCAGCCACTCAGGGCTCGCCCGACCTGGAAAAGAGTGACGTCATCGTAGTTGGGAGGGTTTCAGAAGGCTCCACCAATGGGAGACAGGCGAAGCCGCTGCTTTCTGTAGCTCTTGGCCAGTACTAACAAAGCAAAAGGGGGCTCGGTTGTCGGTATAGAACCAATGGAAAACAGGGAAGGACCACGAGGCGGAGTTGCGAATCCTGTCACCAATTGGAGAGAGAGGGAGGAGTCCGGGCCTTGTCAAGCGTGGCCAACCAGCGAGGGGAGCGGACCCTGGTGGGCGGAGCCGTGGTGTCCTCCCCCAATGGGACACGGCCAGGGGCGGGGCATTCTCTGTGGTGCCCAATGAGGAGCGAAGCCGAAACAGGCCTGTCAAGAGAAGGGGCTGGGGGCGGGGGGGATGGTGAGTCGGGGATAAACACTCCGCGGCGGTGGTGGCTGCTGCTCTTCTCTAGGTTCTGTCACGGTGTCGACAGTACCCAGCTCACCAGCCCCTCCCCCTATCCGGCGAGCGTGGTCGCCAGAAAAGCTGCCTTAACCCTGCTTTGCGGGGTCCACAGCGGGGCGCAGGTGTCCGGCGCAGGCGGCGAGCCCGTGGGCAGTGGGGGTTGGTCCCGTGGCTCCGGCCCCCGGTGCAGAATGGCGACGGCGGTTCGGATGAACATCCAGATGCTGCTGGAGGCGGCTGACTACCTGGAGCGACGAGAGAGAGGTGCACGGGGACGGGAGGGGTCCGGCCCGAGCCGGAGCCAGGGACTCTGAGGGACCCTGCCGCGGGTCGGGGCGCCCAGCCGCTCCGGGGGTGGTTGGAGGCGCGGAGAGCGCGACCGCGAGCGCTCCCAACCCCTCCAGCTCTCCCCACGCGCGGTCTGAAGAGAGGGCCACCGCTGCCCCACAGGCAATTAATGAGGGTGGAAAAGAGGGCGCTGACCCCGGGGTCCCAAGCGATTCCCCTTCCCTACACCGTCGAGAGTAGGATGCCCAGGGCCCCCTCAGCCAGGCCCTTGGTTTACCTCACCAGGCTCATCCCGGCCGGACCCCAAGAGGGCCTGGCCCCGGGTCTCCTCGCCTTCGGAGCAACACCCCCCTAACCCACCGCCCCCTTCCTCTCTGTTTTTGCTCCGCACGGGAGCCTGAGGCTGGTCCCACTTAACACACACCAACCTGCTGGACGTTGCTAATGAGAAACCCGGGCTCCACGAGCTCAGTGACTTGCTCTGTGTTTCTCAACAATGAGCAGCTGGAATACTCCTTACACCTGCTCCAAACTGAGGGTATTTACACAATTTGGGGGAGGGGAGAATCATTCTAAGAATTTCACCTTGCTCCCTTTAATTATTCCCACACTATTCTCTTAATTAAAAACAAATTTTAAAAAGGAAAGACTCTGGAGGGGCGAACGTATTGAATGTTCTGGGATCATTCATTAACTGGATCCTCCGGTTTTCTAGAAGCTGAACATGGTTATGCCTCCATGTTACCATATAATAACAAGGACAGAGATGCCTTAAAACGGAGGAACAAATCCAAGAAGAATAACAGCAGTAGCAGGTAATTTGGTAAATCTCTTTCTCCTTTAGAATATTACTGCAGCTGACACAAACTGCAGAGTAGAAGTTGCCTGTTGTGATTATAACCCTGTAAATACATGAAGTGGCAATCATGATTCAGTAATACACACATGGGCTTAAGCCATAGGATGAAGCTGCCCTTCTACTTGGGTTGAGGGTACTGAAAAGAAAAGAGAAATGAAAATGTTTTAAGTTTCTTTATGAACTTTTTAAAAATTTGCTTTTCTTCCCTTTTGGAACAAAAATCTGTGGAAACTCCGAGTGAGATTAGCAACAGTGACAACATTTTGCCTTTAGAAATTACAGATTCAGAGCAAGTAATCGAAAATGCTGGCTATTACCTGTTTCTTTCACTCTTTATAGTGAAGATTTTGTGAACAGATTAAAGTATCTGACAGCATAGGTAGAAGGGTTTTATATTTTATTATAAATTAAATACAGTGGTTTCTCTAATAACCTAATTTGTCACATTCATAATGGCAAAGAGGAATGATTGAGGTTAACATCTACTTCTTTGGTGATGAAGAAACACGTAGTATTAAAATATCAATATGCTACAACCTTTCATATAAGCCTTTTGGTTCTTTAAATCTGTGAATCTCACTGGGAAGTATTTGGGCAGTGACACCACAGGTTGAAGCTCTGCACATTGTTCCTGGTACAAATGAGTACTCCAGCACTGCTTCTGGCCCCTCTTCTCCCCTCTTTGCCCTTAAAAATATGTTAACTAGGAAATCTGTTTCCTTAAATCCACTCACAGATGCATTCAATTATACCTTCCATTGCATTAAATTAAATTCATGGACATTTTCATCACTGATTTAAAATCCTTGTTTCTCCCGATCCTCATTAATAACACTCTGCTAGGAGGTGTATTTGGTTACCCTCTGTGGCATAATACAGACCACTGTGGCATAATACAGTCTAGAGGTTCCCATATAAACGTGAAACTCACCTGTTCTTGCTGACTCTTCTGTCCTTGATTCACCTCATTGTTCTTAGTGTTGGTGGAACCACAGGATGTGAGCAGCACACATGTGCTGAGCTCTTGAATTGGAAGGCACGTGAAGAATGAACCTGGTAACTAATTACCTGGTGGTTTTTCCTTTCCCTCCCATCTTTAGCATTACCTGAAGGTAGTAGCCAACTGTTGTGTGGATGGGTGTTAGGCCCTTTAAGAAGGATGTTAGTACTGCCTAGCATTGTGAAATATTAGAAACAATTAAGCTGTGTTGTATTTGTTAGAATATTTATTTTTAAATTTTTATTTGGAAGAACTTAGAGGCCTTTTGGTTGTTTTTGTTGTTGATTTTTGAGGTTCTTTATAATTTAGTCCATTTGTTGCTTTTATTCTTCTGTACTCTTGTCTAATGATTTGAGAGGAGCTGACCACATTCACAGTTAAGGATTAATACCTTAGCATTTCATTTTTCCCTAAGTTTCCTAACTTGCACAGGAAAGTTAGGTGTGTGTGGCAAGGGTATTTAGTGGTAGAGAGAGGAAAAGCAAGAAATGTTGAAAAGGAAATCCCAAGGCTGGAAAAAGGGCCACTGTCCCCTGAGGTCATTAGGAAAGAAAAATGATAGTTGAGAATTTCAAGCCAAGAACACTATTTCTCTTCTTTTTAATATCTACCAATGTTCCTGAAAAGTGGCTGCAAACCCTGATTCTTTAGAAGAGTTCTATTCTGTTAATGGACTTGGTTTGCTTTCCAAGATTAGAGACAGGAGACTACCACAGTTGTCCATATTCTTGACTAATTATGAGTGAATATAATATCTTTATGTGGTGTAAGCATCTCTGAGAGGCCATGATTAAACCCAGAGATGGCACCAAGCAAACATATGAAGCAAGAGTAGGTTGTATTGTTTAAATGTGATCACTTCCTTCTTGACCTATTTGCAATGACTCTTACTTGAGCAATAAGACATGTCCTCAGAGGTTGCATTTTGACCCCTTGATTTGAATTAGTTGTGTATCCAAGGCCATATATGCTTAGGATCTTGAACTGAGGTAAGGACTAGGGCGAGATTATTGCTGGTTTATATAACCATTGGATAACAATTTAATCTTGTTAATCAAGTTGAAATGCTGTGCTCTTCGTGGAGTCTTAAGGGAGTGCTTTTGCTTAGACAATAAAATATAAAATTGAGCCACATATTAAACTACTTGAGAACTGAAAATTCAGATTTTAATCAATTTTCTCAATTGTTTGCTTAAAAAACAACAAAAAAACCCCAAATATGATTGTTTTAGACTCTTCCAGGGTGCTGGAATACAGGAAAGTGGTTTCCTTATTTTCTTTCCTACTGGTTTTTGAAACCAGTTGCTCAATATTTAGAATCAAAATTGAGAGCTTGTAAAAGTATGTATTGTTAAATTGGTAGAGCAGGCTTTGGCACTCATGTGAAAGAGGAAGTTCAAGACTGGCACCCAGTTGTTTTAAGAGACAGTGCCTATGTAGCTGGTTGACATAGGGAGTCTTTTTGAACTCAAGGACTTCTCTCTTCCTCAGTACTCTGTAGTTTGGCTTAGCTATTTTTTTCTTAGAATGTATTTTTAAATCATGACATTTGACTTTTATCAGCAATTCCAGAGTAATCAAGTCTTTGATAATGCCATGGAAAATAATTTTGACATAGGATGCCTATGTATCTTATAATGCTTTCATTAAATATATAAATGTTTGCCCATCACCAGAATTGAGAGGCAATCTGATAATTTTTTAAAGGCCTGATTTTTTATAAAAGATAAGCTCCATTTCAGTAAATCAAATGCCCTAACCATGAGGTATAAGTCCCCTCAAAAAAAAATCCTTATGTGTTCAACACTCTTAGGTTAATCAAATAAGATCTGTTGGTCGTAGAACTGTTCAAAGTTTGGAAGGAGTTGTTTGCTATGAAATATTTAAAAGTTTATCTAGGGGAGATTCTGAATTTTTTTACGTATCTTCAAAGAGTCTAGATATTTGGGGGGAAGAGTACTCTGAGTGCTGTTATTTTCTTTTTTTTTTTAAAGATTTATTTTTTATTTATACATACAAGCTGGGGTACGGGCCAGAGGCGTGGGGCGGCGAGAGGGTTCACCAGAGACAGAGCGGGTAGCAGAACAGGCAGATCAGAAATACACTGCTGAGGGGAGCAGCGGGCAAGGCAGGAGAGGTCTGCCGCGCCATGTGGGATTCTCCCTGGCCGGGCTTCGAACTTATGCTGCCGCTGCTGACAGCTCCACAGCGCAGCACTTAACCGCTGCGCCACCAGGGAGGCCCAGTGCTGTTATTTTCTACAACCAGAGACCATGTTCTTTTCAAATACCCACCTTCCTCTCCTACCACTTACTGAGATGGTCCTTATCTACAGTTAAACAAGGAAATCTTGACCAGCTGTTGTGATATACTTTCATCCATTTAAAATATCTGTCAGACTTTGAACTTGTTGTTCCCTGTTAAAACTAAAATGCCACGTGCTTTAAAGCCAAAGGTTTGCTGTAGAAGCCAGATTCTTGTTAACTGCGATATCCTACTGGCCATTGCAGGAAGCAAACCTTCTGAAAAATGCTGAGGGATAACCAAGTGAACCAACTTAAACCTTTTAAGTTAACCAATTGTAAGGTCTATGTAGCCTTTATCTAGAAAACAAATATTCTAAAATTTGAAAATGACGTCGTTATCTTGTTATTCCTTATAAATAAAAATTGATATCCCAAGAGCCTTGTAGAAGAGAAGTTTTAGTTCTAGATTGGAAATTTCCCATTTCAAGAAAACACACACCCATTTCAAGAAAACACACACACACACACACACACACACACACACACACACACCTCCCTCTCTTGACCTGGTGTGAATGAATTTGGTGCCCCCTAATGGGGCATTCACAATGTAGTGTTTCTCCAGTATTACTGTAGAATTGCTTTTCTAGACCCAGTAAAGTTTTCATTAAGGCCCCACAGAATTCATGACCTGACCCAGGGAACAATTCCCTGAACTGGTTACATCCCAGAGAATTTCCGTAAGAAAGGTCAAGAGCTTTCTCAATGCTGGGAGCTTTCTCAAATTTATGTTTAGGAAGGATTTGTATAAGGAGGACACTAATGTGACCACATTGACTTGTGACTTTTGTGGAATCCTGTCCATAAATTCTTAGAACCAGACCTTATATTCAAGGCCAGCTATAAACACACTAATGATATGATTTCACATCTACCACGGCTTTCATCCACAGCTCTCTAATCACAATGCTACCTCACTGATCCACGCTTGTTCAATAAATAATTAGCGATAGGTTTTATTCCCATTTTATGGAGGGGTTAGCCAAGGACAGGATGGTAGAGAATTTTTTTTTCTTCTGTAGTATCAGTCATTGGTTAAGAGTGACTTCAAATTTCACCAAACTACTGCTTTAACCAGTTCATCTTTATGTCAAACTTAAGTTTTGGATGCCCCTTTCTAACCTTTCAAGACTTGCACCCAGTTGTTTTATGAGACAGTACCTATGTAGCTGATAAAATAGTCACTTCAGGCAGTAGACAGATTGAGGGAAGAGAGCCTATTTTAAACCTTGTTCAACTGTCCTATAGTCAAACAACTTAGCCTTCAATTTTAATGCTACACCTAGAAACTGCAGGGCTAGGGTGGGGGCACCACCTCCAGCCTCAAGAAAGCTGTGCGGTGTTATGTAACCCAAGTTCATATCGCCTGTGCAGCTGTTTTTCTCTTTGTATAAATAGACCCCTTTTATTCCTTTCTTTAAATGGATTAATCTTCTACTAGGGAATGCCTCCCTCTCAGTTTGTCACTTCTTCTTGAACTCTTCTTTAGATGTTTACATAGCTTCCCAAATGGACTGGTTTCTTGAGTAGAGCGCACGGGTGTTTTCTCCCTTTCTGTCCTCTACCAATTTTGGAGAGAAAGAAGTTAAAGTAATTATGTTGGTGTTCAAGTAGTCCTTTAAGACTAGAATAATCTTTCTTTGTTCTCTTTCAGATCAACTCACAATGAAATGGAGAAAAATAGGTGAGTTGGGGATTTGGGACGTGGGTAGGGGGAGTGTTTTTTGATGCACTTTGTTCATTAAGCTGAGACTTAGTTGTCCTTTTTGACTCTTCCCACAAGTAGCACCTGATTTAAGAGTTCACTCAGCTCTCTAAGCAGCACTGCCCATCAATCACTTAGGTAGATAAAGAGCTCATAAGTTCCAAAGAACTCCAGCCCTTAGCCCTGCCACCTGCTCTTCCCAAGGATTGCCTTTTTATGTGACGGTTCCACAGGCCAAACCTTTTAGGTCATGGGCAGCTTTTCCACAGATCGTGTTTTTAAAAAATTACATGTTACTGAACGTATAATTGCCAGTCAGATGTACCCACAGAGCATATGTGTGTGTATATACATTTGCAGTTTACTTGTAAGAGATTCTCAACATTCAGGCAGATATGCGCATCACAGAAATTGGAGATGGTGGCTGGGTGGAGCCAGCTTGCCACCCTCACTTGGCTTCATCCTGCGATGAATCGGAGTTGATCTTTCTCACCTAGCTTGCCTCTTGCTGCTTATTTAAATCTTTATTTTCCAAGTCAGGCTTACGCTTCCTTTAATGACGTAGCCTAGTGGTTCTCAATTGGGTTACACATTAGTGGCTTGCAAAGTTATTAATGTTCTTTTTTTTTAATTGTTTACTGTATTTTTAAATTTAATTTATATCCTTTGCATTATTGTGTATCCCCTGTAGGTTTCCCACCACCAGTTCAACCATGAACCTTCACCATAGTCCCTTGTGTGCTTTTCTCCCCTATTTTGGCCTCTCTTCCTCCCCCCCGCCCAGAATGTCTCTTATTTGTGGTTGCCTGCTAGTTTTTGCTTTTGTTTGTTTTGTGTGCTGTTTTCTCCTTCTGCTTTCTCGTTTGGCTTTCTTATATTCCTCCTATAAGTGATACCATTCGTATTAATGTTCTTTTATTTATTTATTTTTGGTTAGTGCATATTTATTTTTTTAATTTTTTACATTTTACATTGCATTTCTTTGTACTGTGTTTATGAGAGAAGGAAGAAAGGCAGGTGATAGAAGAAAATAAGTAAACTGATCTTTCACTGATAAGCTGTCCTTTCTATAAAGGTGTTGAGAGTGCATATGTTATTTTAGCTAGTTTAGTAAGTTGCTGCTGGGCAGAAGGCTGAAAAATCTGTTTAGGAAGAGTGGCCACTGGTGATAAAAAATCCATTCCTGGTTGTTTCAGATTACAGAGAAATGATGCTGGCTGCAAGATTAAGAATCAGGACTATATTCTGTTTAATGTTCCTTTAAAAAATATTTTTATATTAAATACATCATACACAAATAGTTTGGGGGGAGGACAGCTTTTTATTTCTGCTGATTTTATAAAATAACATTTTTGTTACAGAAATTTTCAAATATACAGGAGTGATAATGTCATCAGCCTTTAAGTGGCCATCATCCAGCTTCACCAGTTATTAGCATTTTGCCAACTTGAGTAATCAGAACCACCCCTTTTCCAGTGGAGTATGTTAGAGTAGATCTTCTATCTCAGTAAAGATTCTTTAAAAAGATCAAAACCACTGGTTTATCATGCTGAAAAACATATAACAATTCATTGTGGAGCTTTAAAAACAAAAAAGCAGATGCCCAGCCCTCACCTCTAGAAATTCTCATTTAATTGGGTTGATACTCTGCACTAGTATTTTTTAAAAGTTCCCCAGGTGATTTTCATGTGCTATCAGGGCTGCAGACCATCAAATAAGCCTCCTCTGGCTCTGCGCTCCCCTTCATTTGAAATGTCTACTACCCATCGGCACTGAGTGGCACTCTCAGTGCCCTGCACAAACAAGGTGATGTGTAGTGATGATTTGCTAACTACACGTGGTTCGTTCATAAAAACCCTCTAAAGAGGGAGCCTGACTCAAAGCCGAGCTCTGGAGCCCTGAATGACATTTCATAAGTGAAAGGGCAGCCCAGTCCCTGATCAGGAAGAGACTCTAGGAAAGAGCCTTGGAACTGGGTGAACATTTAGGGTTAGTGTGAGAGAGAGGGAGGGGACGAGATGAGATGGTGAGTGCGCTTTTCCCTTTCCTCCTCCTTCCATTTTACTTTCTCTGCCATTGGAGATTCCCTTAAGCTGGAGGCATTTATAGGTCATGAACTGGAAACACAAAAGTATCTTTGCTAAAGGCAGAAAGGTAGTGAGATGTGCCTTCACTTTCTCAAACATAGGTTCTCATTCATCTTCCTGTCTTTGGGATAAACTAGGAAAACTGGGACTATCTGTGCTAAAGTCTTCTAGTTCTCCTCCCCCCTCTCATTGTACTTAGGCATGTATTTTTTAATCATTGAGAGTCCCTTCAGGGAAGGGCTCTTAGGTGTGTTACCTTTGTGCCTTTTCCCTCTGTAGGAGAGTCACAGAATGTTGATTTTATTTATTGTAGCTCAGGGTTGATTATTTTCTGCCTATTGTGTCCCCAGAACTTGTGCTCAGTATTGAGTATTAATGAGTTCATAATGGATCTTAATCAACACAGTCCCATCCTGGAGAAAGACATAGGCAGTTTCAGTTAATACAGCGAGCACTAAGGTATGCACAGGCTGTGGAGGTAAAGGTCCTAGAAAACTAGATACCACGTCACCCCTGGGCAGCTGCTTCCCCTCTGACAATTCTTTGGACCTCTCATCTGCTTATTGAGGGCTTGGTTATCTAGTTTCTTTATTGTTCTTTTTTGGAATTTGGTCTTTTAGAGTCTTGATAATTTTTTCTCTGGTCTAAAGGATGTGAGAAGTAAGGATTCAAATTAATTTAACCATGTACTGGTTGCTGCAGCCCAGAAGATAAGTTATCAGGCATCTCCTAACTACTACTAGTGTGGATACTTAAGAATTTTAGGGTTTTGAAATCAAACAGCTGTTCGCTGGTTTTAGTAGCTGAATCCTATAAAAGAGTATCACTTTGTGAAATGTCAAACTTTAGAAAGTGTTTTACCATAACATATCACAGTTTAAAAAGATTGCCATGACTTTTTTTAAAAAGTCAAATTAGGGAAAGAATTTCTAACAATGGGGATTTTTTTTCTGCCTTGATAGTGAAGAGTTGATTATACTTAGGTTACTTTTTTCAACAGAAACCTGTCTGTGGTACTTTAAAAATTCAGAATTATTGGTATTGCTCTAGATCATCTACTATGAGGATATTACATTTAATACTGCCACTTTTAGTAAACTTGTCCTTGGTGGGAAGATAAAAGACCTCTAGCATGGTGGGGATAGGGAATGGTGGTGGTGATGGTGGTGGTGGCAGTGGCAGTAGTAGAAAATTTTGAGAAATATCGAAAATCCTGAAAATGTAAATCGTAATTCTAGCAGCCAGTGGGAACAAATGGAACTTTAAGATCTATCTTTTCAATTGTTTTGAAATTTAATGTAGAAAATTAGAAAAGCACAATGAATATAAAAACCATCTATATGGAGCTAGAAGGGATCATGCTCAGCGAAATAAGTCAGAAAGAAAGAGAAAAATAACAAATGGTTTCACTTATAACAGGATCATAAGGGAAACCAAATAAGAAAGTGACATTCAGCAAGGAGGGGGGGGAGGATAGGGGCTCAAAAAGGGGGAGAAAAGCGCACAAGGGACTATGGTGATGGGTCACGGGTGAATCGGTGGTGGGTAACCTACGGGAAATACACAATGTAAAAGATATGAATAATAAAAAAAATAAAATTTAAAAAAACCTACATACACAAACATAAAAAAATAAAATAAAAACTATCTATAATGCACCTTGCAGTGGTAACAACTGCTAACATTGCTGCTGAGTTCATGTCAATCAAGACAGTTGTCATACTTTTTTTTTTTAATTCATAGGGACCATACAGTAGCAGATTTGTAACTTGCTTCTTTTCAGGTTACATCATCATGAAAATTCTCAATGTCACTGTGTCTCCTTTCTGGCATAACTTTTAGTAAATGTCCAGTACTGCATCATATGGATGGGCAGTAACTCCTAACCAATCCCTATTTTTGATTCTTCCCAGTGTTTGCTGACACAAACAATGCTTGCTTATACTAACTTGTAGAGAAATCTGTCAAACATCATAATTATTTCCTTAAGATATATCTATTGTTGTCAAATTCATGGTAAACATGGGGTGGTGGTGAGAGGATTCACCAGAAACAGTGGGGAGCAGAACAGATGGATCTATTGAAATACACTGTTAAGGGGAGCAGCAGGTGAGACCGGAGAGGTCTGCTGCGCCAATATGTGGAACAGCTCCCTGGCCAGGGATCGAACTCAGGCCATAGGGGTGATAGCACTGAGACTTAATCCCTAGGCCACCAGAGAGGCCCACTTTTTGCCCAGTTTGCTACTAGGAGTTAATCTTTTATTTTGAAAAGATCTATAATGTGAAGATTAAATATGAGCCTACCCTTTTGTATATTGCATAACTTATCCAGTTTATCATTACCTTTACGGAATCAGTCTTCTCTTGCTGTTTGAAGTTGCTGTCTCTGTTGTCTGTTTCTAGACTAATTCTGTTCCCCCCATCCATCTGCTCTCCCTGTGGCTGTGTACATTGTTTCCATCTTTGATATTTTTCAGATGTTTCAGGATCTCTGATAATGGGATCTCCACCCTCCCCCTTTTTAACTTTATCATGTTCTGAGCTATTTTCACCAGATTGTTTTGCCTGATGAATTTTATAATCAATCCAATAGTTCCCCATCCCCAAAACTCTTTTGAGGACTTTGAAACTGAAATGAAGTAATTCCAATATGTGACTTTTAAAAGTTCATGGTACATATTAGATCTTTCTATCTAGGATGTGATGTATGTCATTTATTCATATCTCCTTTCTTGCTTCTAAGTAAAGTTTTGTAATGTTCACATCAAGGTCTTACACATTTGCTGTAAAAGTTATTCCTAGGTTTATGTGTTTTTCAAGTGTTACTGGCTTCTCATTATGATCACTAAATAATTATTGGAATATAGGAAATATTTTTATTTTGTTGTTGTTATATGCCCATTAGCAATGATAGTTCTGCCATTCCCTTTTCTTAGCTGGAAATTCCTGACTTTGAATGCCTTTCAGTAAGTTCTTCAGCAAATGAAGACGGTGAATGCATGAGCTGTAGCCTTTGGGTCAGGAGTCAGGTGCTAGAATGGACTCTTTCAAAAGAAAGTTCTGGTATCTCCTTTAATAACAAACACTAGTTTTTCTGGAATGGTACATATGCAGGCCTTGCTGGAATTAGGCAGCTGGTCTAGAGAGATTACCACTGCCAGCGTAGTCTGACCCAATGACAAAAGATTTTTGTCTGTGTTCTGCGGAGAGGACTCAGTGGCCTGACCTAAGCTGTTGTTTTCATTTGGTCAAATAGTATTTTTCAATAGCATCTGGTCTGGCGTGAGAAGCCATCCCAGTCAGGTTTCTTCTGGTAGAACAGTCTAATTGAATGCAGGTCCCTGTAGTTGTTTGTTTTGTGTTTTGGCTTTTCAAATGGCCAGGCTCCTTACAGCAGCAGATGAGCCCTCAGTCCTGGTACGCATTGCACCACGCTTTCTGCTTCTGAACTACCTTGACCACATTCAGATTTCACTCTAGGTTGGTGTAAGATTGCTTTGTTGCTACATGGAACTAAGGACACAGCCTGGTTATTACAAAGGCAGGGCATGTAGGTGTTGCTATAAATCTGGTCTGTGCTGATGGTGTGGAGGAGCACTCAGAATGGTGCCCCTAGAATCTGTCTTTCCTGGACCATCCCTCTCGAGTAGACGACATCTGCCCTTGGGAGAACTTGAAGAGGCATATGCTGCTATTCAGCTAGTTTCCGTCTCCTCCCTGGCGCAATGGCGGCAGTCCCTGACTTTGTCATTGACAAAAGCAGTCAAAGAGTGAGACAGAGACAGCAAGTACCAATTATAATATAGATTTCATATTTTTTAAAAACTGGTCTTGAGAAATATTGAGGCATACTTTCACTGTCATACTTTCTATAAATAATCTTATAAATTTAAAATTCTGCCACATGAATGGGTATTTATGCATTGCTCACTGAGTGGCCTGTCCCCCCGCAGCTAGCATATACTGCCTTTGTCTTTTTCCCAAAGATGACAATCACAATTATATGATATCTTTTGGTTCCTTGAGTTGATGTATTTGGCAATTGTTTATAAAGGAATCCTTTTAGAAAGAGGAGAGTGCTTTTCTCAAAGCAACCCAGCAAAGCTTTGCTCTCAACCCAAAATCTAGAGGTTAGGATGTAAGTCATCTGTAATCACTTCAGAGAAAATTTTTTGATCCCCTAAGATTTATATCTTCTTACTGTATACTAAATGACTTCTTTTTAAAAACTATGCATAATATATAGTTCATATATATCCATATCTGAAAATATTTTAAAAAAAAATTTTTTTAAAGATTTATACAAGCTGGGGTACAGGCCAGAGGTGTGGGGCGGCGAGAGGGTTCACCAGAGACAGAGTGGGGAGCAGAACAGGCAGATCAGAAATACACTGCTGAGGAGAGCAGCGGGCGAGGCAGGAGAGGTCTGCCGCACCATGTGGGATTCTCCCCAGCTGGGCGTCGAACTCGCATCGCGTGCTGGGGCTGCCGACAGCTCCACAGCGCAGCGCTCAACCGCCGCACCACCAGGGAGGCCCTGAAAATATTTTTATTCATCCTCTAATTATCCTACAGGATTTATGAAGCTATTTATACAGCTTCACAAATCTAAGTCTGTGCCCACACAAAAACAGGAGATAAAATGGTGAAACCTTATCGTTAAATGGGCTATTTTTTATGTGACTTTTTTTCTTTGGTTAATAATCTCAGGCTTAATTTTAATGAAAGTCTAGTACTCAGTGAGGTTCTATGTATTGTGTTTAGTAGATGCTCCCTCAAAGAGAAGGGAGATGAGTTACTAAAGATACCAGGTTTTATTCTTAGCATCTGCAGATGATTATTATTTCTGTACTCTATGGGTTAACATGAAATTGAAGACTTGGTCTCTTCCATTGTTTGGTAATGTAAGAAACAGAGCAGAGAGGGGGTCTGCAGTGCGTGAATGAATGAATGAATGAAATCCATTTGGAAAGGAAGAAGGTTATGATAGGCTATGAAAGCTTGAACAGCTTTGTGGACAAGTTAAACAAAACATGGGTGAGGGAAAAGAACATGTTTTGGAGTGGACAAAGGAGAGCCCATTTCTCGAATGAGAGAGCTGATATTTGTCATAGTCTGAAGGTATCGCAGACACAAAATTCTGCAAGCATTTTTTACATGTTTGATCACTTCAACTAAATTTTTAGCCTCTCAGAGGCAAGGACTTAGTCTTATTCAACATTATATCCCCAGGACCTAAGCTGATATCATTGCATAATAATCCTTTTAGAAAATGATAGTGGAATAAATGAAAGAACCAAGTGTATGTTCCAAGATCCCCCCGGTAAACCTGATTGTCTACCCGTCAACTGGCTGCCATCTTCTACACTCTGCCCCGACCTTATCAGTTTTTTTGTGTGTCATACATTTTACTGTGAAAGTCAGAGTAATTTCAGTTTCACCTTCAGTGAAAGAGTAACCTCTGATAACAGTGCCCTCCCTCAAAACACAGAGATACAGGTACACACGCATCTGGCCTGACGGTATCCAAGCAAGCACTAGGAGGCGGAGCACCATGAACTTGGAGCACTGTCTGTCCCCTTCCTTAATGCTGTCCTTCACTTGGATATAGTTTTTCATAATTCACAGCTGACAAGAGTTAAGGAAAACTGTATTTGGACTATAACCTCTAACCTCCTTTTCTGCCATTTTCTGAAAAATTCTCTCCTCCAGGGTTTGCAGTTATCTCCATTTTATGTTAGATTCATAGTTATTCTTAGGTTTCTTACTAGGGACCTTTTAGTCTGGTCACTTGATTTGTCTGTCCATTTCTCTTTTTTCTTTTTTTTAGATTGATTTATTTATACATACAAGCTGGGGTACAGACTAGAGGCGTGGGGTGGCGAGAGGGTTCACCAGAGACAGAGCGGGGAGCAGAACAGGCAGATCAGAAATACACTGCTGAGGGGAGCAGCGGGCGAGGCAGGAGAGGTCTGCCGCACCATGTGGGATTCTCCCTGGCCGGGTGTCGAACTCGCGTCGCCGCTGCCGACAGCTCCACAGCGCAGCGCTCAACCACTGCGCCACCAGCGAGGCCCTGTCTGTCCATTTCTATATTAGCATATACTGTCTTTAGTTATGGAATCTTTATAGTACAATTTAATGGTCAGTATCGCACATTCCTTCTCATTATTCCTTTTTCAAAACTTTTGGCAGCCTCTCCCACATTTATTCTTCCAGATGAAGTTTAGACTAATTTCCCAGCAGTAAAAACAGTGCTGATACTCAAATTTTTTCTTAGAATTATGTACTTATAGACTGGGTAACACTGACATTTTTACTTTGAAGTTTCCTATCTAGGAATGTGCTTTTTCCTTTTGCTCATATTTTCTTATGTGTCTCAGCAAAGTTCTATAGTTTTCTTCTGAGATCCTTCCCAAACTATTAGGTGTTTTCCTAAATAGGCAATACTTTATTTTTTTGCTATTGTGCATGAGATGTTTTTCTAGATCTGAAGAGCACATTGCATTTCAGTGTCAATACATATTTGCCCCTATGTTTCTTTTCCTTCGCCAGAGCGGTAGAGATGCAGGCAGCACAGGTGTGCTCAGAGGTGTGCTCGTGGAGCAATTGGCAGTGAGGCAGGTGCTGCCCTCCAAACCTTTTACCCCCACCCGCTATATGATGTGGGTGGCCACAAAGGAGTCTTTTACTTTTGCATTCATTAGCTGTATAAAATCTTTGCTAATTTTTAAATGTAAGAAAAATAGTACCTTTAGCATAAGCAATATGTTTTTTCATAGAAACAGGGTTAGATTTTTCCATTGAATCTTTTAATGACAAAATATGTCCATTTTCTCTAAGGAAGAGTTCAGTGAATTTGGGTTCTAGCAGAGAGCCTCTATCTACTTAGTGAGACACTTTGAGTTTCCTGTTGATTTTAAAAAGAATATTATAGTGCTATAATTGGTGTTTGCTCCTGGTAATTATCCTTCTCAGAGGGACCTGGGATTGAAAGAATAACTGCTACCATATATGGAGCTCTCCATGTCAGCCCTAACCAGGGGCTTGCACACCTTGTCTCCAGTTACTGTCCTCCCAACAGCCCTCTTGCTCCCACTGTCATCCTCCCCACAGCTGGAGACCAAAACTGCGTGGAGTGAAGTCATTCACTCAAGGTCATGGAGGGAGTATGTGGCAAAGTGAGGGTCCTAAACCTCTTAATTGCTATACTAACATGTGGTCTTAGAGTGACTGGCAAATTCGTAGTATAGAAATTAAAATAGAAATTTATTTGAAAAAGTCCTAAAGAGAAGTTAGTTATCACCAGTTATAGGTGACACTTGCTTCCTAGGGTTACTGATTACAGCTCAGAGCAAAGATTGGTTTCTTTATGCCACTATAGACCAAAGGTATATCAGCCCACTCAGAATAATTAAAGTGATGTTGCTGAAGAGTCAGCAGCTGACAGGTGTCAAGGTTCATGACTTAGGTCCAAAGTAGTTGGCTCAGGAAAGAAAGTCGTAGTAGTCGGGATGAGAGGTTGGGTCTTCAGCACAACGCTTTTCTGCTGCGAATGTGGAGCTAGAAGGCAGCTCTTGGCGATGGGGGGCGGGGGGGGGGCTGTCAGAAGAAAGTGTGATGGGAGGGAACCGTGGCGGGGTCACAGTGAAGTATGGAGTGGTCTTGTAGTAAAAGGGAGTTAGACCTGGTTCAAAATGGGACGCTGGGCCCCTCCTAGAGAACCAGAGTCCTTGGCAGGGGAGTGGTCAGGACAAGGCGGGATTGCTGAAACCGGTGCCCTCCACTTGCTTGAGATCTGGGCACTCCAGGGATGCTGGTGGCACCTGAAGGCTTCCAGATCCCCATAGGTTGGGGATCCTCAGTGGGGGCTGTTACAGGGGTCTGTTGGCTTTTTCTCCTGATTCAGAAATTGGATTTCACGACAGTAGGATGGAATGGAACCTGCTTAATATGCTCCTCCCTCCCTTTTTTTGGCCCTGGCCAGGGGATGTGTGTGTAGGTGGTAGCAAATGGGCAGGACAGCTGGAGCAGTGAGGCCCCAGAGAAGGCCCCTGCAGCCCTGCTGAAGACAAGTTGGCTTTGGATCTCTGTAAAAATCAAGAAAGCACTCTGGTCCTATTTTCACAGAACTAGGGCAGAAAACACTGAATGAACATGTGCTATCCTCAGCCTGATTAGTCAAATGGCTTGATTTCTAGCTTCACAACTCAGTTGTTCTTTGGAAGCCTACTTTTGGATGGTGAAATTTGTACTTTCTAGGCTGAACTCCCTGAGTAACTTGAAATGACCATGCAGGGAAAGATGACATTATTATATTTTAATCAGTAGACAAACTTCCTAAAAAAATTACACACTCATATCTGTAGATAAACCCACATCATAAAAGGAACGATATGACACTGTTCTGAATCATGCAGTCTTTGTAAATAGCACGCAGGCTAAAAAATGTCTGAATCTAATTCAAATGCTCAGATATTTTCTAGTTTGGCAGTTAATCTGTTAACTTTGTAGTGAGAAATACACCCAGGCTCTGGATTTTTCCCCCTCATTCAGTCCTTCATGAAGCAACCCTCTAATGTGAGTCTTTGCATGTGTCCATTCCACGTGGACAGGTTTTCAGAGCAAGTGGCTGCCTTATAAAATAGTCAGGCATTTGTACTATTAATCTCCCTAGCTCGGGGACAAATGCTTTACTCCTTGAGCTTGTCAAGGCTTAGGGGGCCTGTGGGGCATCTGGTATAACTCCTTTAAAGGCCAGAAGAAAAAGGCGGCTCAGAGCAGATGAGGTGGGGGATTCAAAAGGATGTCTAGTGCACCACTGCCTTGGAGTGCCAAGTCTTGATGCAAAGGATGTGAATTGACTTCCTCAGTATCTTGCAGGTCAACCTATCTTGGAACTTTTGGAAGCAGTTTGCCTCATTCGTCTGCGTACCCATGTTTTACTACAGTAAAATTTTGAGAGGAAAAAAGGGGAAAATTAAGCTTTAAGGATGTCTCCCAGTTCAGTCAGAGAGTAGCCTCCCAGGTTAGGAGAGCTGTGTGCCAGGTTGCCATCTGTGGGCCCTGAACCCTGAGCACTGTGGAAGGTGTATGATGTAGTTGAAATGGGCCCTGGCCTGGAGAAGCTTACAGTCTAGCTGAATAGATGACAGTTCATCACCAAACATTTATTAAGAATGTGGGGGGAAGGCATTGTGGTAAGCTTCAACCCCAAATTTCTAAGGAGTTTGCAATGAATAATTAAACAACTATCAGTTCAGGCCAGACAGGACACTACCCAATAAACAGTATCAACAAGTACTCAGAAAATGGAGGGGTCCTGTGGGCTGGATTCACCTGCGGAGGCTTGAAGGAGGTGGTGGACTGAAGCAAAAACTCCAAATCTTGGCCAGTTCTCATATTCATGGTTCTTCTGTAATACCCAAACCAAAGGCTCAGTGAAGTGTTACTCAGTTACTAAAATTCTGGGGGCTCTAGTGCCCGTGGCCAGCCTGCGAGTAAAGGCCCTCTCCTCTCTGTGCTGCTGCGGCGCCCTCTTCAGCCTTCCTCCTCCTCTCACGCTGTGCTCTTGCGATGCTCTGCCACACTCCCGCCCAACATGTGGTTTTCTCCAGCTGTCTGGCATGTATGTCAGTATAGTCATGCCAATGGTACACTTTTTCCTTATTTAAGGAAGTGTTAATTTTTTGAATTGTAGTTTACATGGCTGAAAAACCAAAAAGTATAAAGAATTGAGTAAAGATTCCTCTCCTCTTCTTAGCCTTGTCTGACTCTCCCCAGATTACTCCCTGCCCAGCCCGTTACTAGTTTCTTATGTAATCATTCCAGACTTTATCCCCATATAAGAAAACATGAATGTAATTAGCTTTCCTCCATTTTTATCCAGAGATAGCCTGTCACATGCATGGTTTGAGATCTTAATTTTTTTAAGAGCGCTTGCCTAATAGTTCATAGGATGCATTATTCAGTTTGCAAAGCTGTTCAGATGTATCATAATTTAACAAGTTCAGTCTTTGCTATTACAAAGAAAGCTGTAAGGATTAAGCACACACACGTCTTTCACATGTGTAAATACTATATTCAGCAATGATAAGGTTATGATGATTTTAGTGATCCCAAGTAGGGGAAAGAATTCTCACCCTAGCATGGCCATATTCTCTAAATTTGAGTGTCTGTGGGTCACTGTAACCCAAAAATCTGGAGAAAACCTGATAGTAGATATTAACTCCCATCCCAAGTCCTGTATTATAAACAGATTTAATATTAGAAAGCCCTGGATTTTGCTACTCTGGGTTTTCACTGAGCTACTTGGTTTCAGAGGACTTTGTTTGGCAGAGGTCATTGGGGCATTCGCCATTACTGCGCCTGGGCAACCTCACATTCATAAACCTTACTCTTCTAGCCCGCCTTTTGGGCCACTCTGAAATTCAAATGTTTCTGTGGTCTTGTTTTTGCAGACGGGCCCATCTTCGCTTGTGCCTGGAGAAGTTGAAGGGGCTGGTACCACTTGGGCCCGAATCAAGTAGACACACTACTTTGAGTTTATTAACAAAAGCCAAATTGCACATAAAGGTAAGTGTATCCTTGGGGAGTTGTCTTAGTTTCACCTGTGCAGTAAGGGCCCTCTGTTGTTGTAAGGGACAGCAAATGTGTATCTCCAGGACAGTGCTCCCTCTGGACGCTTCCAGCCTGCCTCAGGGATGAATCACAGGCACTCCAAACTCAACACATCCAGAACCCAAATGAATATTTCTCACACCTATGCACCAGGAGTTAAATGGCCACCCAACCATCCAGCAGACTGTTGAAGCCAGAAACTGCAGTCATCTGAGATGGCTATTGCTCCTTAGTCATCTAAGTCACCTCCAGGACCTAAATATTTCTCAGCCTGTTCTGCTTCTACCTTCACCCGACCACCATCACTGCGGTAAACTCCTCAGATGTCTCCCTCCGTTCCTCTACCCTGCCTCCCGATAGCTACTCTCCTTGCTTCCTGAGAACAGTCCTTCCAAACATATCACCTTGTTTCAAATTCTTCTGTGCCTCAGGACGCTGTCGCCAGACCTACTCCAGCTTAGCCTGACCTGGCCCTCGCCTGCCTGTGCAGCAGCCTTTTACACCCTACGCTCTCCTCTGCTTCCCCGGCTTTCACTCCTCACACTTGCCATGCTCTTACCTCAGGGCCTTTGTACATGCTATTTCTCTGCTTGGTCCATTTTCTCAGTCCCTTCACCAGTTAACTTCTTCTCATCCTTCAGCTCTCAGCACAGGTATCACTAGCTCTGGTAAGCCTTCCCTGACCCGATTACCTTCCTGAGATGGGTGGGCCTATCATTTGGATATCTCTCTTGCAGCACTCAGCACTGCGGATCGTTTGTGTGACTGTTTGGCTGTCTCCATTGTGAGAATGATTGTACGCTCCACAACGGAAGCTGTACTCACCCTGTCTTCCCCACCCCACCTGTCTGGCATAGACTCAGCCCTTAGTACACTGGTTGACAGCAAAGGGGAAAGGAGTAGTATCCCAAGTCCTGAGCGCCACGGCCAACTCACTGTTCAGCACGCGTTTAGAGTCGTGACTGGCACATCTCACTTTAGTTATGGTTAGTAGCCTGTATACTTAACAATTCTGGGAGAAAAGAATCTTTTTAAAGCAAAAGTTTTTCGATCTTCTTAATCATCTCAAGAATGAGAGGCTAGAAGGAAAGTTTGTGGAAACAAATGGTCTTTGGAAGTGTTTTCTAAGATCTTTTGCTGGACAATTTGGAATCAGGAGTTCCAGGAGACTAGCTACCTCCTGCTAACAAACTAGTTAGTCGCGAGTGGGCAGGACAGATATTAGTGTACTGTCATATGGCCATGTATTTAGAGAAATATTTTTAAGTGGAAGTGTGTTTAAGCGCCATTGCATGCAGTGTCCTAGTTGGGACAGATTAGGTATTTGGGGTGTCACTGTAAACAAGGAGACCTGTCTGGGGCCTCCTGCCTGCATCTTTGCAGTATCAAAGCCAAGGGCTACCAGACTCCCCTGGACCCCAGTGAAGTGACAGGTTCCCCACAGCATTGTCAATACTGAAGTTAGAAGAAAACAGGAGCCACTGACCAGTCCAACTTCCTGTCTTTGTGAGAAACTTGACAAGTCACACACCAAATGGCATCTGAGGGGAACTGGCAGATCCCACTGCTAGAGAGGAAGATGCAGGGTCATTGCCAGTTTTGAAGTGTGCCTGTGGGCTCCAACTACTACCCTCTGACTTGCAGAAACTTGAAGATTGTGACAGAAAAGCCATTCACCAAATAGACCAGCTTCAGCGAGAGCAACGACACCTGAAGAGGCAGCTGGAGAAGCTGGGCATTGAGCGGATTCGAATGGACAGCATCGGCTCCACCGTCTCCTCAGAGCGTTCGGACTCCGACCGGGGTGAGCCCCTCTCCATGCTCCTCCTCTCCACCCTCCCCTCCCTGTCCCACAGGCCAGAGGCAGAACTAAGAACTACACCCCTGCCTGCGATTGAGGGCTTAGTGTGACCTCCAGTAACTAGTCCCGCTTTCCTTTTTGCAGTTGAGCACCAATTTCCAAAGTGGGGCCTGCCTGGGGTCACTTTGTCATCCAGCTTGAGTTTTCTGAAGATGACGTCACCAATGTCTGTCTCTCTTGTCCTCCCTACAGAAGAAATCGATGTTGATGTTGAAAGCACAGACTATCTCACGGGGGATCTGGACTGGAGCAGCAGCGTGAGCGATTCTGACGAGCGGGGAAGCATGCAGAGCCTGGGCAGTGACGAGGGCTACTCCAGCTCCAGCATCAAGAGAATAAAGCTCCAGGACAATCGCAAGACGTGTCTGGGTCTATAAGAGTGGTCGCCTCGGCTGCCTCCGGGATGGTTCTGTCGGATCTGATTAGGTAGTGTATCGGACCTGCCCACAATTCCCTTGCACGTCAACTTCAGTGTACCACCTTTACCAAAATCAGCTTTGTAAAAGTTTTCAAGGAAGTGCTTAGGATTGTGGGTTTCTGACTGCATCCACTAGCTTCTCTCTCTCTCCATAAAAATTCGTCTCTGAGAGACCGTACATTCCAATCAATTTGAAGCACCCAAGAATTCTTAGACCGAATAAGCGACTTTCACATCTCAGCAGTTCCCCTCTCTTTACTGCCCCTCGGTTGTCTACCAGACCTTTCTTAAAGTTTTCCAGCTCACTATGTTACTTGCCTAGCAGAAATGCCCGAATGTGTCTTGTACTTAGGAAACTGAAGGAAACAAACTTTTAAAGCTGAGATCCTGATCTCAGAACTCCAAAGTAAGCTTTGAAAGCAGCATTTGAGAGCACTTAACCATGGACCTTACCCCAGTGAGGAGTCAGGAATACCTCCAGAAAGCACCCCTCTCACAGCCGTGCTAACTGCCCGGCCCGCGTGTGGAGGAGAGCAGTATTTCTCACTTTAAAACGGACACTTTGATAGCACGTCTCTGGGGTTGCCCAGCTTCTCAAAGTTCCAACCTTGTTTGTTCTTACAAACAAAACGGTACAATCTTTTTTTGTGCGATGCTCTTGGGGCCGCGCTGTTTTCTGCTCTCCCGAGGCACATTTCCCCTCGAAGTTTGTTATGCTACTTGTCTCTGGAACATTTTTTTTTCCTACCTCAGAGATAAATGAGATCTCCATTTCCCACTTAACACAAAGTGATTATGCCTCTTTTTTTCCCGAATAAGTGACATTTGGTCCAATTCTAATCTATTTTCCTATTTAACTTTCAGCAATAACTGAGCTTTGGCACTAGCTGAGCTAGTGTCCACCATCAGTGAGAGGAAAAGTCCACATTTCTACTCTGTTGCAGGTGACAGGAGGGGATGGTACAGTGTTACTAGAATTCCTCTCCTTATTTTTGGATATACCCAGAAACTTCTTTATGGAGGCTTTTGGGTTGATAGCTTCAAAGGCTGATTTTTTTTTTTCTGGTTATGATTTCTCCCTTAAGTGGTCTCCCACTTTGTAGCATTTTTATTTAAGCTAAAACAGAGCACATGTATATGTACATAAGACACATTAAATCTATAAATACTATTTATTCATTTTATATAAACTAATGTAATGGAAAATAAATTCTTATGACTTTGTGCTTTTATAGATGTTCTAGAAACTTTGTATGTAGGAATCTACAAAATTGACTCATCCCCCTTAATATTTTTGCATTCATATTTTTGAGGTCTTGCTGTTTTCAGCCTCTGGCAAATCTTTTTCATTGAATTTGAACCATTTGTAAAATCTGTGACCCTGAAACAGAGTGTGTCACAAAGAGATGAGAACATTCCTAAATCCCACAGACGCACTGCAACCTAAGGGCTCCACAGCTGAAGCAGCAGTGCCGGCGCCCTGGGCTCCCACCGGCCTGCAGCGCCCCCTCCCCACAGCCTCGCCACTCCTCCACCTCCACACAGCTAGAGTAAAAGACCAGACACACTCTGCCAGGAAGCTGGTTCTATAAACGAAGAGCAGTCTAAAAGCAAGATTACTTTTGTGTTGGCTTTCTCTTTTGAATGATTCTTTAATATATTAAACATATTTTAATTGGAAGTAGTGGATTCCTAAATGATTCCGAAGTCGTGTAATTCTGTTATTGTTTTCTGTTTGTTTGTTTTTTTAAACTTTGGGTGGGGGGGTAGGGGGGGAGGAGCAGGCGACACAAAGGAATTTTTTTTAAATCATTGGAATCTTTTCCAATTACCAGCTGAAGATTTGCACTGAAATACAACTTGTATGCCTTTTGCATTTTTAAGCCTGCCTGAATTTAAGCAGAGTGATAGTGTTCAAAGAGCCAGCTCAGCCTGTAACATGTTTGAAAAAGATATCTGCACTTTGAGGTCCCTTTTGAATGCCATTCGCTAGACCTCGTGAGCATTTTGTTAAATTGCTACGTTCAAGCGCCTCACAAGTCCACGATGCTAGATACTATAAGGCACTGAAAACTCAAGACTTTGGGAAAAGCTTGTGGGCTTACACTGGGGGTGGGAAGGGAACAAGATTTGTGTATTTGTTTAATTTAGAAATAAGGCATCTAAGAGATGCCATTATTTTCTGTGTTTTAATTGTTGTGCCTTTGAGTTAAATTACATTTGTCTTTTGGTTGAAATATGAAATGTACTGTCCCAATATAAAACAGTAATTATTTGACCTTTGCACTGTTTGTCTGGTCCTTTTCAATTTGATTGCATATAAATGTGGGATTTGATGGAGCTATGTTTTTAATGCACTTGTGATAACTGACACCAGGGTTGGACATGACTTTCAAAGCTCGAGGTCGACCGAATCAGCATGTTAGGCAGGCCTCTCTCTAACCAAAACTAACTTCCAGGACCAGCAAACTCTCAGCCCAAGGCAGCTGATCCCCTTCCCCACACGACTGATGGGCAGCCCTGACTCACTGATCTGTCCTCATTCACTGAGCCACCAGCATGACTGTTCTGAGATGTACAGTCTTTGTTTTTTGTTGTGTTTTTTTTTTAAGTAAAATAGAAACATTTCTATTAGGGTTGTTTGGGGGAAGCACGGGGGGCAAATATATAAACCCCAGCCTTTAAGACTTTGACAACTGTACGTAAATATAGATGTGTATAAATATAGGCACATGCATATTTTTATGTGAAAGTTGATTTTAAAAATAAAAAATCTAAACTACACTCTTATGGATACCATTGCAATGCAAATGGGAAAATATAAGACTACGTAGTCCAATTTAATTTCATGCAGTGAGAAAATATATATGTGTGCTTCTGTTACCATCCCAGAAAACACAGCTTGCTTTCCATACCTTGCTGGCTTACAGTGGTGGGCTGAGCACCCATGGTATTTTTGTTTGGATTTTTTGCTAAGCTGAGATCTTGAATTTCAGGTGCTGATGGTGACTGTCAGCAATTTTCTAATGCCAATTAGAAAATTAGTCACAGATTTAATGCCAATTAATGATTCAAAGAGCATCATATTTTTGAGCAAGACCTACTTCCTTCTCCCTGTCAACCCAAGACCAAAATAATTTCAGTGTCAATTCAGAATTGAGGACGAAGTAGGCCCTGACCCTGCAATCAGCCCCTTGAGTGGTCTGTTTATTTTTAAGGCGGGCATTTCCTTTAACCTTTTTTCAGAAGAAACAAAAGTTCTCACCTGGGTTTCATATAGGCGTCCCCTCTCTATTCCGAAGTGGCCGACAGCTAATCCTAAGGGGGGCTGGGGGGAGAGGGTTGCAGGGAAAGAAATGTGAATTAGGTAGACTGTGATGCTCAGAACATGTGGCTAGCAATATCTTGGCGCTTTGCTAATAGATTTTATAGGGTTTTTTTCCCCCTTCTTGCCTCTCCCCCATCCTTAAAAGAGAAAACTTATTTTTAAAAAATATATATACACACACATTTAGGTTTTTATATTGTACTGCATTGGCAAGAATACCACTTTCATTGTGCTTTATGTTCATTTAGTCCCCCGAAACTCGTCCTCTTATTTCTCAAGTTTGTCTTTCCTTTACCTGCCCTGCGTGTTGAACACCAGGAAGTCAAAGACTCCAAGACAATTTTTTGCATGTCAATCTTTTTTTATGTCTGACTCTTGGATGCTGTATGTTTAGGTAGCTGGCTACTCCTGACTTAAAAGTCCTTCCTGGGAGAAGATGACCAAAAGACCCTTTAAATGAGATGGTTTTTCTCATCAGATAAGAGATCTGTAGACAATGGGATGTTTTGTTTTCAAAGCTACCTGGGGGGTGGGAGTGCACTATTTTATCATGATTTTTTTCACTAACATTATATGGATGAATTATATTCTTGTAAAAGAAGAAATATTTGCCTGGCTCTGCTAGATTCAGCTACTGAATGGCTAACGAAATTATCTGTCTTCTCTCAAAAATCATAGAATGAGAATTAGTAAGACACCTAATTTAATAAGATTTATCCAGATTTTTAACTTTGATTACTCATTCTGTCTGGAAGGGTAGGGGGTTGAGGGGACATTCTTCATTTTAACTTTGACCTGGGAATCAAACTTGCCTTTACCCCCATCCCTAGATTGGTGCTCTGGGGACACTGTCAACCACCAATGTTAAGGGCATCTTCCTAGTGGGAAACACAACCTAAGCTGGGAGCAGCAGGTGAGAGTGTGAAATTCTTTCCAGATGTTTCTTTATGTAAATACGCCAATGTAAATCCTGTGTCAAGACATAGAGAATGGTGCTTTTTACTACAGTTAGCACATGCATTTTTAGAATGATTACATGTTTTAGAGAATCTTTGCTGTGTATATGTAAACTTCTATATTGTTCAACCGTTAATAAATTATTTCATTATGAAAGAAATGCTGGTCTTCCTGATGTTTTGTGTCCAGTCTAACCGCTCATGTTGACCTATAGAACTGAGTTCATAGTTCTTTTTTAATTTCATGGAAAATTCATTGGCCAAAAGTTTTCAAGTTTTCTCCTGGAGTCTATGATACAAATTTCCATTGTGTGACTTTGGCTGAGCCCAATCGTTGATCAGAAATAGTAACTGCCAGTTGCTCCACTTACCCATTTCTCCTGCTCATGTACTGGCTCTTGGCCCACTGTCTCTTTTCCACGAGGCCTGTGAAATGTAGGCAGTGTGCCAAGGGTGCGGGACCAGCAAGACTTCACCATCTTCCAGCAGCCCATGGCCAGGTGGGAAAGACAGAGCTACACTCAGGCTTGGATGCAGTAGACTCAGTTAAGAAAAAGACATACAAGGAAGGGATATAGGGGTTCAGAGGTGGTGGTATGCGAGTTGAGCCGTGGTGAGAGTGGGCCTTAGCTAGAAACCTTGCAGGGAGACCAAGAAGTCTTAGAGGGAAAGAACAGCCAATGCAACAGGGCTGGAACCAGCAAAGGGCATCGCTCCATGTGGCCAGGAGGACAGAGGTCATGGGGTGAAGGCGGGGGGCGGGGGGATCTTCTGGGAAGATGCCAAGCTGTGAATGACCCTGTGCACCACATAATTCACAAAGGGGATAAAAAGTCACCCAGTTTAAGATGTTAATTCTTTTGCATATTAACTCCTTTAGTTAATTTACATTTATTCATTTAACAAAGGGGGACTGAACGCTTCTGTGCCAGGCTCTGTCACAAAGCTGAGACATCAATGAACAAAGCACCAAATCCCTGCCCTCTTGGAGCTGCCCTTGGACTGTGACCTCCTGGCATATTGTCCTGACCTGCCCCAGGAAAGCACTTGTGTAGAGTTAAGAGTAAGGGAAGAGGTGTCTTTCTCCTTCATGACCAGTGAGCTCTTATTCCAAAAATCACCTAACAATTTTAAAAGCTGTGTTGAATTCCCTAGAAGTCGGCATGTGCTGGCTAGGAGGACGAGAGAGAGCAGCTCTCCAGAACCTCTACTTGGGAAAGGCGCTCAGTTCTCCTGCTCTCTCTGTGGCTCAGGGGCAGTGTGCTGGGTCCTTCCTACGCATGCAATTCCAGGGTCCATCTGTGGACAGTTTCCAGATTGAACCCCCAAAGAACAAATTGTTAACAACACCGAAGAAAGCTCAGTACTTCACAGCATCAGGATCCCTGTTTACTACGGCTGAGAGGAAGCTTTGAACTGCAGAGAATTAAGACAAAACTCACAGAGAGATAGCTCCCTCCAGCCCCAAAGACGACAAGTCTCATTTCCAAGGCTTCCTGACTTTGTTCTCAGAAGCCTGATGAAAAGGGTCCTTCTTGGGTTCATGTCATAATCATGGTCATCTCACATGTACCGAGATACAGGGCTAGAGAAGTTCCCCGAGGGCTTCACCGGTGGCGCAGGGGTTCAAGTCTCAGCACTAGGAAGCTATTGGCAGCCACTGCAGCATGAGTTCGATCCCTGGCCAGGGAGCTTCCCACATGGTACAGCAAACCTCTCCTGTCTCGCCCACGGCTCCACTCAGCAGTGCATTTCAGTAGATCTGCCTGTTCTATTCCCCACTCTGTCTCTGGTGAATCCCTCACCACCCCCCACACCTCTGGCCTACACCCCAGCTTGTATGCATAAATAAATAAATCTTTCAAAAAAATTCACCAAGACCCTGGGAATGATCTTGGCCTCAACTGGGGACAGAGGTGACTGATGATGTTCAAGGTAGAGAAATTCTTTGTCTGTCCTGAATATGCCTACGTTCAGGGAAACCCTTGGCTCTGGGAAAGAAAGCACCTGGGAGGCCCAGGGGACAGAGGAAAGGGAGAAGCACACCAGCCTGACCAGCTCCATTGGCCACCCAGAGAGCCAGGCTGTGAAGCTCCTGAAGGTAGCCCAAACCTGTTGGAGAGACCCAACAACCACCTGCTGGAAGGGTCATTTAGTTAAAAACAATGTCTGACCAACTCTTGTCTTGCCTGCCTGACAGCCCCATCAGTGAGGACGTGCTATTATCAGGAAACACTGGAGCTAATTCTGATCAACAAAGGGCAATCAAGCCCCGAGGGAAATGAGAGGTCCTGGGGTGGTCGAGGGGGCGTGTCCCTGAGGTACCCTGGAAGGGGTCCTGGGTGATGATTGAGCACACCAACTCTGGTCAAACAGATCCAAGGGCCAATGCCAACTTGACTCCTGACACTGGGTGACCTGGGCACATGTCCCAGGCTCTGTGCTCCCAGCCTATAGTCAGGAGGACTTAGTACTTTCTTCTCAGGGCTACTGAGAGACAGAGAGATAAGATATGGAAAGAACCTGGCCTGGTGCCTGATGATCAGGAAGCATCCAGCATATCCAAGCAATTATTTTACTAGAGAGGAGAGAAGCTGGGACACCATCAGCAATATAACTGGGATTTTCAGGAGACAAAATACTGACATTTAGACAATAAATCAGCCTGGAAGGGAAAATTACATGAAAGGGTGGGGATGTGTTCAAATATGTCATTCTGACTGTGCTATTTAAACAACAAATAGTGGGCAGGAAGTGGTTAAACTGAAAGGGGGAGCAGAGGGGAGGGTGACTCAGGGACAAAATGTGACCAACAGTGGGGGAGGGGAGCTTTTTCAGGGATACCTAAGCACTATTTAGAAAGTCAAAACAAACCCCTAAAACTCCTCCAGGCCTGCACTCCAGAGATCCTCTCATAGAAACCAGGCAAAACAGGGGTGGTTAAAAGTAAGAGAGACCCTTACTAACTTGCCTACATTCTACAAGAATACAAGATGCCTTAAGACCCAGTATGTGTGTGCATCTTTCCAACAAGTTCAGAACAACAGTAGTTAAAGCTTTGGCCAGAAGTCAATTTGAAGTGTAAACTCTGAGCAACTATGGTAGTTGGGACAATTTCCTGTAACTTTGCAGTTAAAATCTTTAGTCAAAGCAGCTGCTGGTCAAGCAGACTAGTAGGACATGATACAGCATGGGGCCCAGAGGAAAGGCATCAGAGGAAACCAATGCAGATAGGACCTGGGTGAGGCTCTGCTCTCTCTTCACCACATGTAGATTCTTTAATATTGACCAAAATTTTACAAAACTCAGCACAGAAATTCCATTACTTTCCCTGAAGAATGGGTGTGTGATAACCTGTGAGGAACAGTGATTCATTAAATGTATCATCTTTTTCTTCTTGCTTTGGCTGCCAGGAAGTTCAGAGCCAAATTCACACCTCACCTTTAGTAATTATCTGAGATCCTGGGTATATTTGTCTTTTCTATATATGTAATTTTGGAAGTCATGTCAGCTCTACTTTTGTTGAGAACAGGGGCATGGCCATATAGGAGTTCTGCCTGTGAATAATAGATGTTCCAGCCTTTTCTTTTACAAGCAAATAGAAATAGGTTGATTAAGCAAGGGGGAGGTGATAGGAGTGGGGATTGTGGACAGGGAAGGGAAGTGAGCGAGCGTGCATGTGTTTTATTAGTGGGAACAAATCTGTCAAGGAACAGAAGGGAGCTGCCTCAGGGCTGAGTGCAAAGGTAATCCAGACTGTTAGAGGAACCAGACTCCTCTGGAGGTTTCCACAGAGGACAGAGGCAGGGGCAGAGTTGACCTGGGTCTCAGTCACCTGTCAGAATCAGAGAGAACACCACCCTCTATCCCCAAATGAAGAAAGTTCATTAGACTGCATGTAAGTGAGAATGTTTTAAGGGAAGAGCCTGGAATCTGCTCCGTTTTGTATTTTTAGAAAGTAGTTCACTTGCAAATTTCAATATTTTATTAACAAATTACTTGTGGCCCAACCAAGGTCAAATTAGTGGACACAGCCTGACCTGCAAAGTGTGTGGTGGCATAAAGGGGACGCTGGTCTCGGCCCTGTCCCACTCTACAAGACAATCATTTGGAGGCAGGTATGACTGGCATATTCTCACATCTGAGGAGTCCCCAAGAGAGCACCCTGGCCTTCTGACAATCTCTCTGGAATGTTCTTGACAGGAAGTAAGGGGCATGGTACACCAGGGCATCTTGGGACCTGAAGGCAGGCTCCTGTACTTGATTGTGACAGCACCAGCCACAAGAGGAGTGCCATTGACTGCTAACAGGTCAAAGTACAAAAGGGGCTTCAAGTGGGCTAAATGCTGCTCCACCCCTAGTGAAGGGAGCATCACAGAGTCAGCATCCTAGAGGCCACATGAGGCTACCAGAATGGGATCAGGGCTAAAGGTGGCACTGAGCCCCAGCAAAGCCCAAAGCAAGTCTACTAGGCTCTCCCCATGCCCTCCCACCAACCTTTTAAAATAGACACTGAAACACTACATGACACACATCTCAGTAAGATCTTTAAAGACACAGTCCCCAAAGCAAAGAAAGTGAAGGAAAAGATAAACAGCTGGGATTACAAAAACTAAAAAGTTTCTGTTCAGCAAAAGAGACATTAACCAAAACAAAGAGACACCCTACGAATTGGGAGAAAATTTTTGCACTCCATACAACTGATAAGGGACTGATCACAAAGATCTACAAAGAACTCACATGACTCAACAAAAACAAAGAGTCCAGTCAAAAAATGGGCAGAATAATTTAAAAGACACTTCTCTAAAGAAGAAATGCAAATGGGGTCCTCCCTGGTAGTGCGACGGGTTAAGTCTCAGCACTATGAAGCAATCCGCAGCCACTGCAGCAGGAGTTCCATCCCCGGCCACGGAGATTCCCACATGGCACAGCAGACCTCTCCTGCCTCGCCCACTGCTCCCCTCAGCAGGGTACTTCAGCACCTGTTCTGCTCCCCACTCTGTCTCTGGTTAATCTTTTCACCACCCCACATCTCTGGCCTACACCCCAGTTCTTGTATGCATAAATCTTTTAGAAAAAAGAAGAAAAGCAAATGGCCAACAGGTATATGAAAAAATGTTCAACATCCCTCATAATCAGGGAAATGCAAGTCAAAACCACAATGAGATATCACTTTACACCAGCAAGAATGACACATATTAAAAAAACAAGAAACAATAAATGTTGGTGAGGATGTGGAGAAAAAGGAACGCTCTTACACTGCTGGTGGGAATGCAAACTGGTCCAACCTCTATGGAAAGCTGTAGGGCAGTTCCTCAAACTACTAAAAATGAGCTTCTGTATGACCCAGCAATACCACTCATAGGAATCTACCCAAAGGACACAAAAACATTAATCAAAAGTATACATGCACACCTATGTTTATTGCAGCACTATTTACAATAGCTAAGATATGGAAACAACCCAAATGCCCAAAAATAGATGACTGGATTAAGAAGATGTGGTACAAAGACACAATGGAATACTATTCAGCAATCAAAAAAGATAAACTTATGCCATTTGCAGCAACATGGATGAAGTTAGAAGAGCACATGCTCAGCAAAATAAGCCAGAAGGAAAAAGAAAAATATCCAATGGTTTCACTTATAATATAGGGGAACCAATTAAGAAGTAAGGAGGAGAAAATAAAAAACCCTAGCAGGCAACCATAAATAAGAAACACTCAGCAAGGGAGGAGAAGGACAGGGTTCAAAACGGAGGAGAAAATAGCACAAGGGACTATGGTGATGGTTCACGGGTAAATTGGTGGTGGGTAACCTACAGGGAATACACAATAATGTAAAAGATGTATGTATATAAATAAAATAGACACTGGATCTCAGCCTCCTCCTGTGAAAATCCATCAGCTCAGAATCCTTGAATCTTTTTAGTACAAGTGTCCTCCTGATCTGGCCTATACGCACACCCTCCCTGAATTCATGTCCTCCTCCTGCCCTGGCAGATGGGCTGTTTGTCAAACACCCAGGGCCTTTGCACTTGCTACTCCCTCTGTCCAGAATGCCCTCTGCCCTTGCTGTTTGCATGATTTGTTCCCTCCCTTCATTCAGGTGTCTGCACAAAGGTCACTTTATCCACCGCCCCCTCTGTATAAAACTGCATGTCCTCCTTCCGTTTCTATCTACTAACCCCCACCGTGACTTACTTCCTGTCACTGTAAGACATGCTATATCATGGTCTTTTCGGTGTTTAAACGGGGCTCTGCTAGAGCGCAGATGGAACTCCCCACTGTGCTCTGTCCCAGCACCTAGAGCAGTGGGTGCTCTTGACACAGTAGGTGCTCAACCAGTCACAGTTGGGGCGGGTGAATAAGAGACAGGAGAAAAAATGTCAGGCTCAGAGCTGAGCCAGGATACCAGTGCCAGTGTCACGTGCGCTAAGGGCAGATGGTGGAACACGAGGTTTTTATTTACAACAAATTAAGGACTTTACGGCCGTCAGAGCACAGTGAGGACCACAGAAGATGCCTGGGCTTTCGAATGACCCAGATGACTTGGTCAATTTGATAGAAAACAATTTGGCTGAGAAAAAGCTGAGGTGAAAAACAACTCAGTCCAAAGGACAATTTAACCTAAAATATACTCCACGGTATCTTTAAAAAATTAGAATTTTGACACAGATGCCAAGAACAGAATGGCGGTAGCCAGAAGGAATGGGGTCTGGGGATTAGCAACATGGGTAAAGGAGGTCAAGACATACAAACTTCCAGGTAGGAAATAAATTCTGGGGCTGGAATAAACAGCATGGCAACTGTTGTTGGTGATACTGGGGCACATACTTGAAAGATGCAAGACAGAGCCAAGAGCTCCCTTTGTGTGGTAATAGACAGCTGACAGCTAGACTAAGTGTGATCATTTCTCAAGATGCACAAGCATTAAGTCATCATGTGACATACCTGAAACCAATAACATTTCAATTATATATAAAAATATTAATTGGAATTTTGATGAGCCTGGGGGTAGAGCTCATCCTCTGGTGCCCTGCTACATTTCAAAATAGCTTGACTGTATGCTTTAAATTCCTAGTGAGTATTTTAGCCAATGACTTTCTGTTCGTTTCAGAGAATGTATCATGAATGTCATACACGTGGATAAAAGTGACACGTAGTGAACTATTATAAAGCAAGTACCCACATGAACGCCACCCCCTCAAGAAGCAGGACACTGCCTGTCGCAGGTTCCCCCCATACCTCATTAACCCTAAGGGACACTGCTTCCTGTTTCTACCAGGCTCACACCCTTCTAGCCTTTCTTGCCTCCCAAGTACCCATCTTCAATCACTGTGGCTTCGTGTTGCCGATCTGCTCCGCAATATTGTAGAAATGGAAAAGTACAAGTTTGTGTCTGGCTTCGTTCACGGGATGCATAGCTATGAGCGGTGCGCCTGTGCCTGCAGTCACTCCTTTTCATTGCTGTGTTGTGAGGACTGTAACAGCAAAACATCAGCAACGATCTGAATATCTCAAAGTGGGGACTTGGTTAGATGAAGTATGGAAGTTTGAAAAACAGAAATTACTCTATAATCCTATTTTAGCTAAAGAAAAGAAAAAACCAAGAATGAAAAGGTGAAAGATAAAGGAGGGAAAATATTTCCTTATATATGTGTATAGAGAAAGTTCTGGGAAAATGTGCCATATTTGACCTAGGGAGGGTGAGTGGGTATAGGGTTCTTCATGAAGTTTTGTTATATATATATTTTTTTCCCCGCATCTACTACACACCACCCTTGTTATATATTTTTATATTGACCTAGGTTTCTGGTTTTCCTATAATGAACACCTACTGCTTTCATAAAATAAAACAAATGAACAAAAAATACTGGAAGGAATTTAAATAGATAGCTATATATATAACCAAACAGTAATGAATAACAAAGAAAAGGATCTTGAAGTTGGGGAGATAAATTTTAGGGCTCTTTTCCCTGCTAGTTTATTTTCAGCCAATTATGTCTCCTCTGCTGCTTTGGTCAGTTATATGAATGTTTTTTCATAAATTGATCAAAACAGTGTTTCCAACCACCGTTAATGTGTTTGAAAATAACTTACACACTGTTTAATTAACCAAAACCTATTTGTTGGACACGGACTTTTCAAATTCATTTCCTCCCTCTTTGTCCTGTTTGCCTTGCTCTACTTAATTGCCTGGCTTCATTTTTACCAAATCTATCTTTGTCCAAACCACTCCAATGATCTAAATCAAACATTGTAGTGTCAAGCAGGTTTAAACTCCAACCTCAGATCATCCATTTACCACTTAAGCAAAATTGGGCAAATTAACCATCCCCAATTTCAATTTCCCCACCTGTTAAATGGGGACAAAATCTACACGAGACCCAGAACTTCCTGAAACAGTAATATGTGCTGGTCAGTCCAATCCCTCTGCCTTGGTGTACCCGCAGTTGACAACTGCTCCCTTAAACGGGTCCCTCTCTCACACTTATAACTGATGCCCCAGGTCCCGCGGGTTCCTCCTCACATAACTCTGGAATTGGCCTCCTTCCCCAGTGAGCCTCCTCAGCCCGTGCCAAGACCCCCCACCACCTTCCCCACAGAACTGCCACAAGACAACCTCACTCCAGCCTTATACCCTGAGCCAAGAAAACACCGATAGGTGCTTCTGTTCCTGATCCTTCCACCTCAAGCAAGTAGCCAGGCTTTTTAGGGTTTTCTTATGTTACCTGGCCAAAAGCCACTGCTGCTGTAGACATAAGACACTTTTCTTCCCCATCCTTCATACCTGCCTTGAGCCATGGATAAGAATATGTGCATGCACCCGTATGTTTATTGCAGCATTGTTTATAATAGCTAAAATAAGGAAACAACCCAGATGCCCAAAAATAGATGATTGGATCAAGAAGATGTGGTACATATACACAATGGAATACTATTCAGCATGGAAAGAAGATAAACACATGCAATTTGCAGCAATATGGATGGAGCTAGAAGGGATCATGCTCAGAGAAATAAGTCAGAAAGAAAGAAAAATATCGAATGGTTTCACTTATAACCAGAATATAGGCAAGCCAAACAAGAAAGAGATATCCAGCAAGGAAGGGGGAGGGTAAGGGCTCAAAAAGGGGGAGAAAAGAGCACAAGGGATTATGGTGATGGTTCATGGGTGAAATGGTGGTGGGTAACCTATGGGGAATACACAATAATGTAAAAAATATGAATAATAATTAAAAATAAAAAATAATAAAAGAGTATGTGTGTGCATCCTGGACGGGATGGTCTTAGGATGAGCAAGAGGAGAGGAGACAGATCTTGCTTGGCGGAGGGTGGACAGTAACCAGTCATCATAACAGGCCTCTACACACCACTCAGTGGCCTTGCCTTAGGAAGGGGTAGGACATCACAGGGAGGGACTTCCTGGTGTCCCTAGAAAAGACAACACCCACAACTTGGGTTCCTTGTGCCCCCATGCATGGCACAGAAGGCAGCACCAGATACATGGCCCCCTCTGTATCCCTGCACAGATGGGAACAAGGTGGGGACATAGCCCCCCTCAGGCCTAGGGTCTGTTTGCCTGACTGCCTTCCCTTTCAGACTAGAGCTTGCTTCACATATTTCCCAGTGCAGAAGACCCTCTTAGAAGCTCAGAGAGGTGGGCCAGGGCAAAGTCAGCGCAGGTAGGTCCCATAGGCAACACACATCTTGGAGAATTCACTACTGTCCAGGTATAGGGGAGGCTGGCCCATGCTATTTGAGCAGTCGGAACTTAATTTATGAACCCACAGTGAGAAACACAGCAGCTGGATAGAACTGATGGTCAGAGCAGCCCAACCAGAGTATGCCCCCCTTGAGCCCAGGCAGGGAAGCCGCAGTCATTACCAGGCATGTTTGGCAGCGGCAGGACAGTGAATGGTGGGAATGGAATGTGCGGTGGCGTCGGCTCTGCCAGCTGCCTCAGTGTCTCCTCAGTGGCTGAGGCCCAGGTGGGCAGGCCAGCTCACCTCGCTGGGACGCAAGCACAAACCACACCCTTAGCATCACAAGAGGAGAGCTTGTAGGTTTCGAGCTCCAACTCCAGCCGCCCTCCTGATGGACACATTGAGTCCCAGCTAAAATAATACCTGTAGACTGGCATCTCAGCTTTTCACACCTGGGAGCCTCCGTTCTCCTGAGATGACTGCAGCCTGATTTCACAATTTACCTTTCTTATTTGCGGCCAAGGATCACCCACACTCTCTTGAGTAGGAGATTCATGACTGGTGGTTCTAGGTTTTTTTTCTATAGGCTTACAGGTTAGCAAATCAAACTTCTGAGTATTCTATGATTGAACAAGTAACCAACCTAGAGCTTGAGCCAGGTTTCACACTGTTGGAGGAAGGGGGTGCCAGTATGGCAGCAATATCAGTATATATTCTCTATATCTATATCTATCTATCTATCTATCTATGAGAAAGAACAGTAACAGATATGCTGTATGTCTTCCTTTAGCTCTGACCATTGAAAGGACCTAGGAGTAATGATACCTTTATAGCAATGAGCTTATCTAACACCCAGTTTCTGGATTCTGAACACCAGACTCCACCAAAAGGAACCAGGACTCCTTGGAGAAATGGTTGAATCTAGAGTTGGTGTAGGGAAGGTACAAGATGGACCTGGAATACCATGTGACAGAAAATAAGAATGGGCTCGGGTCACAGGGGAACATGTCCCAAGAAGAGAGGATCTAATTTGAAGAGGCCCCCAAGACCAAATCTAAAACAATTTGAGCATCAAAATAAATACTGATGGTAACTGGGTATACCATTGAATAAAACAACAGTCTGTGACTCTACAGCAATATATATAAGTAATAAACAAGAAGGGAAAATTCTTTAGGGTTGAATGCCAGCTAAAAATTGCAAGAGAGCAGAATTAGAAAATCACCATTGGCATGCAAGAGTTATCAGTGGGTAAGAAACAGATGATATAGTCTGAGAACATCAACATTCAAGAGTCTCACAGAATACACTTTACGGTGGACAAACCTGGCCGACACCACTCTGAGCAAGGGGTTGTAGTTACCATCATTAGTAATGGGGCAAATGGGATGCCTGTGCTTCCTGACATGATGCAGAGAGGGACACACATCACTTCTGCCAAAAACACATAACCCAAGTCTAATCAGGAGAAAATATCAGTCATCCAAATTGAGAGACATCCGACAAAATAACCGGCCAGGTCTCTTCAGAAATGTGGAAGTGATGAAAGTCAGACTAATGACTGGTTCTGACTATAGGAGAACAAAGAGACATGACAACTGAAGGCAACGTGGGGCTGGACCAGAAAACAATGATTTTCTCTTGTATAAAGATCACTATTGGGATAGCAGGAAAACTTTAGTATTATATCAATGCTAACTTCGTTTTTTGGGCTTTTTTAAGTGTATGTTTAAAAGTCATATTTTATTAATTTACCATTTGTTTACAAAAATATTCAATGTTAGTTTCCTGGTTTTGATCACTGTATTGTGACTATGTCAGGTATTTCCTTGTTTTTAGGAAATGAACATTGACGTATTTAGATATATCATATTTGCATTTTCAAATAGCTCATATACAGAAACAGAAAATGAGAATGTTAAACTTAATGAAGTATTAATATTTGGGGAAACTGGAAATTCTATGTATACATTTGCAGGCTTTCTGTAGGTCTGCAATTATTTCAAAATGAACCTTTAAAAAATATACATTAGGGCCTCCCTGGTGGCGCAATGGTTAAGTGCAGCACTATGAAGCTATCCAGAGCCACTGCAGCATGAGTTTGATACCCGGCCAGGGAGATTCCCACATGGCACAGCAGACCTCTCCTGCCTCGCCCGCTACTCCCCTCCCTCAGCAGTGTACTTCAGTTGATCTACCTGTTCTGCTCCCCACTCTGTCTCTGGTGAATCCTCTCTCCACCCCACATCTCTGGTCTATACCCCAGCTTGTATGCATAAATAAATAAATCTTTAAAAAAAATAAGAACTATACATTGGCTGGTTAAAAGCACAAGGAATGATCTAACACAGTCTGAGGCCTCAGTAGGCATTCAGAGTGTAGTGGTCAATATTAAAGATCAGGCCTTGTGGGGCAGTGACCGGCCCCTTAACTAGTGGTATCAGAATGTTCTAGGCCAGGCTTTTCAAACATTCACAGCATCAGAATCACCTAGAGCTCTTGTTTCATGCTGATTCTGGGGCAGATTTGGTTGGGGATGAGATTCTGAATTTCTAACAAGCTTCCAGGTGATGCTGAAGCTGCCTTTCTGCTGGGCTAGGAATTACTCTCTGCTTCACGAGCAGGTAGGTACAGCTGGTTAAACCCGGGGCTCTAGACCTTCCAATCAATAACAGGACCACCAGAAGCTTGATCTCCACAGGTGAGCCTAACATGCAGGCAGGATTAAGCCTGTACACTGTTTCCTCCATTCCATCAACTCAGATTTAGACCTTAAGTTTGGATACCGCCATGCCTTCCAAACTGGATTCCTTGCAGCTACTTCATTCCATCCTCAATCCAGGAGCCAGAGCTCCTCCATAGTTCAGACACCTTAGTGTACAAGTCAAGGCCAAACTCTTCACGCAGGCATCGAGTGCTCACTGCTCTCCTGAGCTCCCCCTTTGAAACTCTGTTCCCAGGAGAGCAGCCTGCGTTCCACTTCGCGTTTGCAATCATCTCACACCCACACAGCACCTATCTCAAGTCTCACTCTAGGTCTCCAGGTAAGAACCACCCCTGAGTTCCTCCCTCCACAGCGGCCAGTGCTGCAGCCACCAACCCAGCCACCCATCTAGGAGAGGACTGGCTGAGGGCCTGGTGGCTCAGACCAGCTTTCCTCACACACAACAGGGGAGGTCAAGTTTCTGCAGCTGGGACACAGGCTGCCCCCTTCCTGTTCACTCAGTACAGAGTCAGCTCTCTGCCAAGCACAATGAAGGGAAGGGGGGACACAACCCGGGTGTTGCCCTGGGGTTCTGGCCTGGCACTGAATTCCCCATCCCCTACCCACCCACCCACCTACTACTCTCCCTCCTTCAGCCTAGTCTGTGGTCAGAATCTGAAGGACTAGAGGAAAATAGGTCATAGGGAGGTGCCACTCAGGTTGTGCCCAGAGGGGAGGGTTGGGCCTAGGAGAGAAGTCACTTTGTTCAGGGTTGAAAGACAAATTTGAGAAGGCGAGTGTGGGCCTGGAAGGCATGAGGAGACCACCATGTCCTTTTCAGGTTCTCCTACCTCGTTCTCCAGTACTCCTACCTCCAGGCAAGGCCTCTTGCTGGGCGCACCCCTTCTCCAAGCCTCACTTTCCTGTGGACCAAGCTCCACCTAGGCAGCGTGCCCTGGGGCTGCCGAGCTGATTCCTGTTAAGAAGCTTGGCTGCCTGGGCGGGGCTTTCCTAATTTTTGGGAGTAAGGCTGAACAGGTGCCTCAATTTACAGGAGAATGACAGCTGCAATGGGAGAAAGAACAGCCTTTCCAGCTCGACTGGGCTTCAAGAGGCTCAGAGTAAAGTGCCCCACTTCTCGGAAAGAAAGTTCATCCCCATTTCTGAACCCCTCTCAGGCTGTTTTTCCTCACTGGGGGATGTCCAGGTGGAAACTCCCAGGAGAGACTGTTCTCCCCCATGGAGGGATTATGTCCCTTCTCTCCTCCCATTCAGAAGCTCTCTAAGATTCACATCCTCAATCTCCTGGCAGATCGATTTCATTTGGGGAGTTGCAGATTCTGAGTCCTCCTTCCAGAGAGGGAGGCAGGAACTTGGAAGCAAATATAAGGTAGGCACATAAAAGACATGAACACCCTATATCTGGATCTGGGCATGTCCTCTTCACTCCATCCAACCTCTCGCATTTCAGGTTCCATTTCAAGTCCCTCCGGGAAGAGGCTCCCCTCACCAGACTCCCTGTAGCACCTCTCTCTCTGTCCTCCAGAATTCCCTTAGGCTACCCCATGCACATCAACGCTTGTCCCCAGGCCTTGCTTTCTGCCTCCGCATCTTGGCTCCCAGGCAGTTGTAAGAGAATATTTCCCAGGGACACTCCCATCTGTTTACAATAGCCATAATTTTCCAATTCCCAATCAAGACAGCTCACAAATAACAGTAGGACTCACCTTTGGGTATAACAGGCCATATGTACACTAAATTACTGTGATTTGAAGTGATTAGAGGAATTAATAGGTTAGAAACAAAGGTAAGAATTACGGAAGGAAAAAGTCAAAGTATTTGAAATTGAGGCTGGGTTAGAAAATTCAAGATAGTCTACTATCCATATCCAGACTAGTCACCCAGTAAATGCTTGAATCGTCCTGATATTTACTTTGTTTCTCCTATCTTTTCACATCCATTCCATTCATCTTCAATCAACACATTACATGCTTTTTCCATGAGTCAATCTTTATTGGCTTTTGAAGTAATGAATTACTGGCACAAGGCTCAACGGCTTTCAAAGCAAGTGACAGAAGGAAACATACATTGTACAGGTGGGAAGACCAGACAGGGAAGAATCCCAGGGCAATGTGACCCTTGCCCCCATGAGCGGGGTCTTACTCGTGACAACCTGTAGTCAGCCCCAGCCCCACTGAGGCGTGCTGCATAGACCTGAAGGTAACTGACCACATCTCGGAGAACAGAAAGGGACTCCCAGTTCTCTTTCAAAGACAATCATTTCTTCTTTCTTAGAAACTTCTTCCAACCTCCAAGACTTTGCCACCATCAACAATTTGATAAACAAGGGTCGCTTCTTCCTCTGAAAACGCCAGCCTTCTCTCCCTCACCTGCTCCTTTTCCAATGGAAGCCTCCCCCACCAGGGGCTGACAGAGGGAGGACAGTGGGAGGGTGACTGGGGTTTTAGAGAGTTGGCCTTGCCCAGTGACTCTGAGGATAACTGCCCTTCCCCTCCACTGTAGTGGGTTTTCTCACCAATGCTGGGGGGGGGGGGGGTTGAGGAAAAGGTGGCTTCTCAATAGGAGAGCTGCTGGCTCCCCTCTTCTGAGGGCTCCTCCTCTATGAGCTCCAGGTCAAACTCATCTTCCAGGGACCCTCCAACAGGCAGAAGGCGGAACTTCTTTCCTTTCAGGGTACACGTGCGATGCTCGAAGTCCAGGACAGCGTTGTGGTCCTGGAGCACGTCAGTGCCGATGATGGCCTCCTCGGCGCTCGCGTTGGCCACCAGGAACTCTGCCTTCAGCTTGAGCTTGCCCAGGGACACCACTGTATCCCACACACCCAGGATCTTCATTTCAGCCCCATTGGCCACTTTTACCACATTCTCAAAGGGCCGCAGGGTATCCAAGTCACCATCAGTGACCTCCTCCCACAGGCTAGGGTGGACCACAGAGACCTGGGCCCCGGAATCCACCAGGAACCTCACAGGCACGTGGCCAATCTTCCCCTTGAGGTAGTAGCCCTTACCCATGCTGAAGGCAAAGACGATCTCCTTGGGCAGGTGGCTGTGGGCAGCCATGGAACCCCCGAAATCCCGCAGGAGCATCTCTTTCACAGTCGCATAGTCTCCCTGCTCCTTGGCACTAAGTCCACAGTAGGCCTCCAGGGCGTTTCCCTTGAGGGATTCTTTCAGGAACCTCATCTTGGTGTCATAGTCCCAATGATTGAGGCTGTTGATGACCTCCAAGCGGTGCAGCCAAAGGTGCGGGGCTACATTGGCTCCATCAAACACCTCTGGAACAAAGTCACGCTTCTGACGGCCTTCCTGGCTTCTGGCTCCACTTGCAGCCATCCTTCTGCTCTCTTCTGGAACGGCAGCAGCAACACACACCAGGTACAGAAAGCCACAGAGCAGCGTTGGCGCAATCACGCTGGATCACAAGGCCTCTCTGAGCAGAGGGTGGCTGAGGTGCCTGGTCTGGGGCAAGCGGAAGAGGCCAAGCAGGGTTGTCTGACTGACTGCTGGGCACAGAGTTCGGGCAGCTGCTGTGGTGTGCTCACTCTGCAGAGCCTTTTTGTGCCTCGCCTGAGCCCCCAGGGCTCCACATTCTCCTTTGTTCTGGAAGCTCCGCCCCTCTTAGTCCCGCCCTCCTGCTAGCATCCTGCCTGACAAGCAGGATCAGTGCCTCACCCTTCTGCATCCATCCACAGGACTGGCACAGGTCAGCCCACGTTATGAGAAAGGCCAGCCTTAGTAGGAAGGGACCTACTCAGGTCCCCTCCCGAGCCTGTGTCCCAGAATAACAGATGAGGACAGGGAGGATGTTATGACAGCGTGTTGGTCACCAGTTGGAGAAGGGGGTGGCAGGGACCAGAGGCTCCAAGCGCTCAATCCCCAGTGACCACATGGAGTGGATAAGAGAAAGGGGCTTGCATAACTGTGCTCCTGTGTGTGAAGCACAAAGCTGTTGTTTCACTTGCCTTCTGAACTTAGTATGAAATCCCATAAGAGTCCCTGGAGAGGGAGAATGAAGAGGATCCCAGAATCAAGAATGTACAGAAAATAGTTTTTAAATGAGGGGGGAAAAAAACACATATTTTCCATTAACTCAACAGCTACATTAATTTCAGGGTTAGGCAGTGTGCCCTCATTAAGGCCCTAAAGTGGGCCAGTGTGGATTTTGAACTTCTGGGAATGGATGCCGCCAGAAGCCGAGATCTGGCTCAGACTCTAGCTCTGGGCAGGCCCATCCTCAACTCCACATGTGTTGTGTCCTCTCTTCCTGGTCCCTCTTATCTTCCAGGAACCTTCCAAGTGCCCCTTCCCCAGAAACAGCATCCTCCCCCTCCCAGCCCCTCACCTGATTACTTATAGAAAGAGCTGCAAGGGAATGCCACTTCTTTTTGTTCTGGAAGGGGAAACATCCACTCTGCTGGTGAAGCCCAGTGGTGAGGGTCTGGAAGGCTTCAGCTGGAAGAGGCTGGTTGTGTGGCCGCCAGTTGGGGGATGCCGGATCACCCTCTGGATGCCCAGGGCAGAGCTGTAGGCCCACAGGCGAAGCCTGACCCGAATCTGTGTGGGGAGACAGGGAACCCACTTCATGGCCTCTTCACCTTCCTCCCTCCGAGGGGCCCTGTGCCCTGCCCCTGCACGCCAGTGTGCCCACTCCCAGCTGGACATGGTTGAGTGTGCTATGTCACTTTGTTCACAAGTCTGTCCTGCAATGAACCACAGTGGGAGAGGTGTGACCATCTCCAACCCTCATAGAAATGTTCTCTGGGACTCAGCAGGCGCTCTCGGCTGGGCTCAGGCCTGACAGACACTGTCACCAAACAAGAGGGACTAGAGTGGGAGAGGAGCTAGCATCGGTGGTGCACCTGTGGCTCTGGGCTGGGCTGTTTTTCCTGGCCCAGAGCCTGCCCCTCACTGGATCTCTGAAACATTCATCACCCAGGGTCTGGCGAGGTCCCACAGGTGTCTTGGCCCCAGTTCTGGAAGGTCCCGGGGTCCCCAGCTATACAGAGAGACCCTCAGTCCCAGAGCTGCCGCAGCCCCTTCTACCTGACACAGTGAGCCAACAGAGAGGCAGCTGTGTCAACACCTCTCATCACAGCTGCCTGGCTAAGGTGGGGCCATGTGCCATTCCAGGAGCCCCAAGGAAGGGGAAATGGAGTCACTGAAAAGTGTTCAAGGGGCAGGTCTCTGAGAAGAGTGCACCACAAAAAACATGCACCTTGAAACATGGTCTGCCACCCACAAAACCAGGAAGCCCCTTCTCCAAGTGGACTTTTTTGGCCAGACTCCATCCCTGGGGATGGGTGTCATTCTGTGGCCTGACCTACTGGCTTTCTGGTTCCCTGGTAATCGTCATTCTACATACCTGGTCTCCTGAAAGTGGGAATGAGTGACGAGGCTGGCATGTGGCTGAGGGACATGAGAGGTGGCATGACCAGTCAACAGGCAAACTCAGATTGCTAGATGCCCCAGAATGGGCCTTCCAACCATCATGATGGACACTAAGCCACATGTCCCCACTTCCCTGGGCTAGAAATAGGTGGCTCGTGGGACTTAGATCATGGCACGTCACTTGATTGGGTGTGAGGTTCACTTTGGTGAAGTCACTTCACACCTATCACCTCAGGGAGCATCATGACAATATGGAAGGCAGACCAACCCATCTTACTCCAAAACTCTAAAGCACCAAGACTACATCCAAATGTCTTGCTTTTGACCCCCAAGCTGACCAGGCAAGGATAAGGGAATTTCACAAACAAAAGCAGGGAGTAAGGTGCAGGGCTCAGGAGGTGTGCAGCCAGGTCCTGGGGTTTGTGCTACTGGGGACCTCTGATGGGGTCAGTTACCTAATGGGTAATGAAGCAGAGCTGATAAACATTCAAGAATTCTCTGAGTCAGTTTTTAAACCAACTAGTAGCTTGAAATCAGATTTCATGGAGTACTTATACCACAGAAACTGGCAAATTCTAAATCCAGATTTTTCTTCTTTTTCCTGGAAAGCTAGTTTATCATCACACTGCTGCTTAGGTGCATTGGTCCCTGTGTCTGGGGCAGGCAAAGCCTTGTGGTTGGTGATTAAGTTTTTAGCTATCTCTACCCCACCCATCCAATTGGGCCCAAATGGTCTCTAGATCTAGCCTCACACTCCCTTGCAGCCTCTACACTTCTGGGTCCTTTACTCTGAGGCAGGTGTGCCTCTCAGGGAGAAGTTACCTGTCCCTCGTTAACCCTCAAGACAGCAGCACACAGGGGTCTGTAGCTTGGGGGTGGGGGTGGGGGGCGGGGCTGAGTTTAGGGACTGGTCTCTAGCTTGGATCAGGAACATGGTGAAGTAAGGTCTCAAGTTCCTTTAATCCTTGGGAGGTTCCTGTCCCTTGACCACTCAAGGACCTGGGAATTTCTATGTTAATGATGCAACTGATGAGTGAAACCAGCTGGGGTAGGCCACTGCCTCCTCCCAGAACCTAGGAAATCATGGCTAATTATTGACCAGTATCAGTACTAGGCCAGGAACACCCTCATTATTACCCATTAGCATCTCCTAAGTGTGCTCACAGTGGGCAAATCAGGACAACAAACAGGAAGGAACAGGGCCTTCCCACCCTCCACACCCCATCACTGAGATTTCAGGGCTATGAGCTCTGACAGCCCAATGCAGACCCAGCTCCCTGTTTCCCTTTCCTGTTACTTCCCTACCCATGCCCACCCCCCACCCTTGGGCCCCTTGAGCACTGAAACCCTTGGTGAGCAGTGGGGACTGCACCTAGAAACCATGAACCTCCTTCTCTTTAGTGTTTCTGCTGCCTGAAGACTTCTGGGGAGTACACAGAGAAATGTCTTTCAGCCCTGGGGGCTTGGGGGAGAGTGGGAGGATATCTGAGCATTCTCAGGAAATCATTGTGAGCAGAATAGAAAGCTTACGGATTTTGGTGCCCTCGATGAGGCCCAGACTGAGACATAGAAGGGTCAACAAAAGTGGAGACAAGCCAGGTGCTGCCACTTCTCTCCAGACTGCCTTCACTAGCTCCCTCATTTCCAAGGTCAAGTTGACCCTGAGAGCTGGGTGGGGAGAAAGCAAAGGGGGATTTCCAGGCAGCAAAAGAAAAAATGAAGAGTCAGGAGGTGCACTTTGCTTCATAGGCTCTGTAGTCAGGACCAGAGCTTGATTTGACACTCAGCTATTGCTATCTTGAAATTCCTTAGTCATTTTGAACAAGGGGGCCCATGCTTTCCTTATGCACAGACCCTGTAAATCCAACCTGATGGAGACACGCTCAACCTGCACATGTGAAACACCACACACACTCACACTAGAGTTCTCAGTGCAAAATGGCTGAGAAATTGGGTAATCTGCATATGGAATTCAGTTCCCACCTTTCATTTCACACATTTATTTGCACACACATTTACATGAAGTCTTAAAATCATTTATTGGAGGCACGTGCTGTTTATTAGCCTCTGGGCACATTTGTTGCCTCAGAGAACTAGGCAGATCCCTATCACCACGGCTTACAAGCTAATGAAAACAGGATACAGATGTTTAACAGCCCGGTTTTGAAGAGTTTAAGACCAGTGTGTATGTGCAGACTGACCACTTGAAGCAACCCCAGTCATAGCCACACTGCAATCAAAGTGGGTCACCCTGCCTCCTGCACCAACCCTCCCCGCATCGCAGGGCCAAGGACATGACACCCTCCATTCTCCCACCTCTGGGCACTGGCCACCAGGAATCACAGCCTGCTTGCCTGTGTGGCTCCTGCACAACTCCGGTCCTGGCCTGACCTGAGGCCCTGGGTTGGGGTGAGTTTGTAGGGTTGATAGTGTAGCTCTGAGAAGCAGGGGCCCCAATCACATCCAGCCTCCAGTGCCCTGCTTCAGTGGGTTATGACATCAGGTCTTCAAGCTGAAAAGAAGGCCAAAGAAGAGAATTCTGCACAAAAATCTAGCTGCAGATTCACCCAAGGGCGTCTGGGTGACATCTGACCAAAGCAAGGCTTTTGGGGAAACCAAAAGCACCAACAGGTTCCTTTTACCCAAATCACAAACCAGCACCACTGTTTCCGAGCAGGAACTACCCAGCCCCCACCAGTCAGTCACAGCCAAAGGCACTGGGGCAGAAATTTTCTTCATAGTTCCCCTTCTTAGTCCCTGCCACACCCTACAATGCACAGGCCAGTGTGCCACTGAGGGACAAAGTGCTGCTGCCCCGATTCTACACTATTCCAGAGTCTCTTCTTCCCATTTGGTAGCTCTCCACCCTCTTTTACCACCCATTTAGACCCTTCCACATGGAAGCCACCCAGTCCAGCCTGTCAGCAGATACTTGGCCATGGTGGATACTGGAGGTGTTTAGGAAACAGTGATCCTAGGTCCCAATGCCATTACTGGCCCTCAAGGCCCAGGGTCAGGGCCAGGGTTAATAACCAAGAGTTGATGACTAATTCCCTAGAAGTTCAAATTGCTTCTTAATTCTATCTTTCAATCAATAGGAAGAGTACTCAAGGTGTTCTGAAGTCCTCCTGAGTCCCCTATTCACAGCCCTGCCCTCTAAATTGGGTTCCCGCCTTCTTCCTAATTCCTTATGCCTCCACCCTAGAGCAAGCCCTTTATCCCTTTCTGTCTGGATTCTACCACCCTCCCTCTGGGTCACAGAGGCCAGTAGTTTGCCTGACCAGAGGCACTGGCTCTAAGAGAAGACCCTATGCAGAATTCCCCTTCCTCCCCCATCTGCAGCACCCCTTCACATAAAAGGATGGGAATGGGAACTGTAAGAGTCCAAACTGTTCTTGGGGCATTAATCCCAGGAGTATGGACAAATAGTCCTGCAATTTATGAAATGTTCAGGCAATCAAAATAGACAGACTGGGTATTTTCCAAATACCAGTAGACTTCTAATGACATTAGGAAACCTGTCTTTGAGCTAGACACATGGAAGACTTCTGTCCAACTTAAAATACCTCAAAGGCAGCTTTGAACTGATCCTGAAATAGGTTTAATTGCTGCTAATGATAACTGGTATTGTGAGCAATGCAAACACATAAAATAGCCTCAATGCAGGCAACTGCTTCTTTTGAATTCAGTGCCAACTTAGCTTTGCTCCTAACTTTCCCTCTGGCAGTCAAAATGTTCTCTCTTCTTTATGATCCAGAAGAAGTGGGGGGAGGCAGGAAAGGAAACTGGGAAGAAGGAAAAAACATCAGCACCCTAACATGCATGGCAGTCTCCAGGTGATTGTAGCAGCAGTAAAAACACTTACTGAACATGTACTGTGTGCCAAATACCACGTGTGGCTATAAATTAGTGTAAGGCACCCTAAGAGTCTGCAGTAGAGATGGAGATGGTTGAGGTCAAAGAAGTGGGTTGATTCAATTCCACACATATTTCTTGAGGTCAACTGCACCTCATGTTGACAGATGAATCAGATCTGATTCCTACCCCCACAGAGTTCTCAGGTGAGTAGGGGGATAGACTCAGACGCACATGCCCCAAACCCAGAGAGATAAGTGAGGGGTGGGGAAGTCGGTGACTCAGGATACACTGGGGAACTGGTCCTACCAGAAATCAACCAAGATTACACCAGAAAAAGAAATGAAAGGAATAGTAAAGGAAAACCTGCATCAACACTGAAACTAGGGAATGAGACCATACTTTAATTGTTGGTGCTCTCCAGCAAACACTACCACAGGATTTGGGAGGCGAGGACCCTGGGGCTGAGGCAGCTCGTGTGGACACACCAGACAGAAAAGCTTTGGGGGCTAGGGTTAGTGTCTGGATAAAAGAGTCCAAATAAAAATATGCAGACAGTAAGTATAGAGGAAAAGACTCTAGGGAAATACACAATGAGAGGACTTATTTTGAGTGGTAGGATCATGAATGATCTTTTCTTTCAGATACATATACCTGTATTCTGGAAATATATTCTCTAGTAAGAAATAAGTATTTAAAAATAAAGCAACTTGTTCTTGCAGTTTTCTGTGAGCTTAAAATTATTACCAAATAAAGTTTTTAATAAGGGGTATATTGGGAGTCTTTATAACCTGCTGCTCAATTTTGCTGTTAACCTAAAACTGCTCTAAAAAAGAAAGACTATTACAATTTTTTAAAGTTTTTAAAAGGGTACATGAAAGTGGAGGTACATAAAACAAGACTGACAATAAGAGTAATTGGTAAAGCTAAATGACAGGTATAAGACGGTGCTTTTGGGGCCTCCTTGGTGGCCTAGGGGGTAAGTCTCAGCACTATCACTGCTACAGCCATCCCAGGAGCTGACCCACATGGCGCAGCAGATCTCTCCTGTCTCGCCCGCTGCTCCCCTCAGCAGTGTATTTCAGTAGATCCACCTGTTCTGCTCCCCACTCTGTCTCTGGTGAATCCACTCACCCCTTGCACCTCTGGCCTACACCCCAGTTCTTCTACTAAACAAACAAACAATTTTTTTTTAAAAAGGGTGCATTTGAGGTATCCACTACTTTTGGGTGTGTTTGAAATTTTTCCATGCTAAAAAGTAAAATAGTAAGTAAACAAATGCTTCTCAGCTTGATCTGCCCAAGTTCTAGGTCAGAGCCCCGGGAAGTCTGTGTGTCATCTGGCACCACAGGTCACCAGGGACAGGCAGCCCCAGCTGGGTTTCAGTGTTGCTCTCTAACTCTCTCCCATGCAACACTCCGCACACAAGGCTCCCTTCAACATAGAGTGTGAGAAGTGTGGATCTCACCAGTCTCTTACCCCTGCTCTTGGCACAAGGGCTAGGGTGGTGGGGCCTTCTGGCCTTGGCTCCCACCAGCCTCATTAGTCGTCCTGTCCTGTACTCTTGTCCTTCTCTGGGTTTCCTTCTCATCCAAGTCCGCAGGCACTAGTCTTTCACATCTTAAAGAATAATCCCCTAGCATAGTTCGGCATCCCCCTTGGTCAACAACAATTTACTTCCTTCCCAGTCAGTTTCTAGAAAAGCTATGGCATGTGTTGCCCTACTGGGGAACATGTTAGAGCTGAAATCCACTCCATACTCCTTTGTCAAGCTAGCATGCTAGCAGGGGCGCACCTACCTAACTCACACAAAGGTGCCATATGGTCGGGTGCACCCTGCTTCCTCTCTGCCCCACTGTGTCACCTCTACTCACTCCCAAAGCCACTGGCTCCTGTTCTCACCACCCTCCACTGCACTCTTGCCAAGGGCGTCATCCCAGGAGCCCTTCAGGGAATTTCATTTTCTGAACCACTGGTATGGTGGCTTTTCTTCCTAGGTCTTCTTTGACCAACTGACTTCTGCAACCCAAATTTCTAGGACTTGTACCTTAGACATCCCTCCTCTTGGTCTTTTATTCTCCCGTCTCCTTGAGGTTCCTGAACAGCCCTTTCCCTCTCATTCTACACTCAAATCAGGTCAGTGACACCCAGGACTGTGTTCCTGGCCTAACCGCTCCTCTGCTCCAGTCGCCCACTTCGAAAGTGCCACTTTCAAAAATAAACATGTGATCCTCTCCCCACACTCACTTTGACTCCCATGTTCATTACGTGGGCAAAACCATCACCACTGAGCCATCTTCAGTCATCCCTGCCACCCCCTCCTCTCACTGCCCTTCCAAAGATCGGTGGGTGGCATGTTCTAAGGGTTCCTCCTCCTGAGCCTCTCTCACTGCCCTACTTCAGGACCAACTGTTGCAATAGTTGTCCTGCAGGTCTCTCCACCTCCTGCCTCCTCCCCTTAATCCACTCTCCTCAGAACTACCAGACTCTCAGAACTACCAGAGTCATTCTTCTGCTCAAAATTCCTCCATGATTCTTCATGCCAAAATAAAATCCTGTCTCAACGCAGCACATGAAGGCACCCCCGTGCTGTCCCCCAGTTCATGCTACAACTGTAATAAATGGCTCATAGTCCCCAAACATGATGGGCTTTCTCATGTCTCTTTAGAAAACACTCATATGGCCATGTAAGCCTTCCCCATCTCCTGGTGAACACCAATTCTCCTCTCAGAAGTCAACTAAAGCACTACCATCTCTAGGAAGTCTCCCTGATTTCCCAGCAGACTTAGGGGCTCCCTCCTCTAAGATTCCCGCACAGGGACTATGTTCCCCCATACCACCTGCAGTCTCCCAGAGGCCAGGCACACGCCCTCACCGAGATAAGCACTGGCACAATCCAGGAGAGAAAGTCCTGGTCTTTTCTCACGTTGCTCCCTCTGTTTACCCAGAACCTGGATGGTCTCTGAACCCAACTCACCTTTACCCTTTCCCAAGAAGTCCTGCATATATGCATATATATGTACACAAATAGATCCAAAAGAATATATTTTCTACCTGTGATATACTCTGATGTTTTCTATTTGACTCCATTTTTTTTTTCTGTTTTAATGCTGGTAATGATATCAAATTAAGTCTTTTCTATGGTTGGTGCCAACCAACCATAGAATACCTCTGCTGTAGTCAGTAGGTAGGGCTCACTAAGGGTTGCCAGCAGGGGAGCAATGTGATTAGAGGGTGGCTTAGTGCCTCTCAAATGTTCTATTCTATGAATTTCCAATCTGTCATGTACTTTAACTTAAAAATACAAGTTATTAGAAAAGAAAATAACAAGATTTTTTAAAATGCAAGCTCTGATTCATTATCGTTAGCTTCAGCAAACATTAGACTGGGGCCAGAAGTGTGTGGGAATTTGTCAGCCCTGATGCCCTCAAGCTCCTGCTAGAGAGCCACAGTTCCCCTGCCCCTCTGGCCTGGGGCAATGCCAACCACATAGTCTGAGGGGGCTCTGCTTAGGAGAAAGGTGCTGCTGTATGGGCCTATGCCTTGTCAACAGATCCAGGCTGCCTGAGTATACTTCCTGACTCAGCCACTTACCAGCTGTGCACCGTGGAGAAAGGACTTAACCTTTCCAAGCCTCAGTTTCCTCCTAGGATTATCCTGGGAGATTAAAAAAGCAATCCATACCACAGGGGTTGGCCAAGGGCTGGAACCTGGTTGACACTCCACCTGTTTGCGCTCCTGGTCATGATTCTGTTATTGTCATCTCCTGTCTTACTGAGTCAGTCTCATCTGTAAAGGTCTATTCTCTTTGTCCCTGGCTGATTACTTAGGCCAAAATGTCACCTTCCTCAGCTCCTCACTTCTGTCTCTAGCTATCAGAAAACAGCTTGCACCCTATGTGGCAGAGAAAACAGTGAACCCCAGCTTCCTCCCACCCCAGACTCTCTTCACACCTACATCCTTTCTGGGTGAGGGTGGTGAGGGAGGAGTTGGGGAAGTGGTATCTGTGCCCATCCTAGCTAATCCTTCCATCTGAGCTCCACTTACCGGCCCCCCTCTCTTCTCTCCACTGATGGGAGCTTCTTTCCAGCAATCATTCCCTCCTTCTTCTGGGAAGCCTTCCAAAGAGTCAAATCACTGTTGTGCTGGTCCATGTTTAACAAGAGGCCCTTCTAGAGAAGAAAAAAATGCATTTGATGATATGCATATATGAATTTACTGCAAATTTTATTGACACAGGAGTATTCTGCAATTTATAAGTAATAATAAAATATATAACACTTTATTGTAAATTGCATATGAGCAACTGAGCCTCACAGAATGATTTCATTAATTTTTTTACTAACCTACTGAATTCATAACCAACCTATAGCTATAACTGACAAATGAGTGTAGTATCAACATGAATGTGGACTGATATTTTTGTTTGCAGCAACTAGTAAAAAAAAAATGGAACAATGAAGACATACATTGGAACGTCACAATGATATAAGTAACTGTACTTACTCAGAAATAGTTTTTGAAAACAGAAAGCATATTTGCTCAATATTTTTGTGCCATCCACAATGTAACTGGTTACATGCACAACACACACTTAAGTTTAATATTCGTTAACATTTTCTCTATAATTTTCTTAGACAATCAAGACAATCAACATTTTCTCTATAATTTTCTTAGACAATCAAGCCTAGACAATCAACAAAACAATAACTCAAGCTCTGATTTGTGTTGTTTAACAATGTCCAGGGTGTAAATATTCACACCATAGCCAATTTCAAACTACCAAAGTGATGTCACTGAATGCAGAGTGGGGGAAGAAAAGCATAGTACCACACCTTCATGTAATATTTCCACAAACACAGTAGTTGTGAGTAATCTTAAAAGTGTAAACATAGTATTAGCAATGGTGGTAGTGATCTTTACTTCTTATGGTAGAGTCTATTTTTGCATAATTTCATTTGGGAATTTTGTCGTCTAAACTGAAGAAATTGGGAACATGTTTCACCGTACAGCTTTGATTGGAATTCTTCCAGGAAGCTGAATTTGAACTGAACTGAGAAGAGGAGAACCTATTGCTTTGTTTGTAGGGTTCCAGAGACCTCCAAAGGAGGTAAGGAAGCTTGCCTCCATCAGCAGAACTGGACAACCTGGAAAAAGAAAAAACCCTGGTAACCTCAAGAAGAGGAAACCCCAGGTGGAGTCTGGTGAGACTGACTTTATTCCTGAAGGCTGTGTGGACCGGATGTCAAGAGCTCACTCTGATCTTAGAAGGAGTATTCCAACATAGCCAGCTAAACTCGCTGCCCTGTGATTTTGTGCAAAAATAGGAAAATTGTCTGACAGTAGATTCAGTTAGCAGCATTTTGCTGTACTATTGGATAACATTGGGATCAAGGTGGAGAGAATTTGTTTTTACATAAGTTGAACCAATTTAAATTTTTTTCCTGTAATTTTGATATATCTGCTGCTTTGTTTGGCTAATGCCTCCAGATGTTTTCTTCTTTTGACACAGACTGAAACCCTGAGAAAAGACTGTCTTCTAAGACTGCACCCTGAAATCTGTGCCACCATGGATATGGTGGAATAAAAATTAAAAGGGGGGATTGTAACAGGGTAGTCACCAAGAAAAAGGGTGTGTCCCAGGTTCCCTGTCCCACCCAAGGTAGGGTGGAGCTGAGCAGGATATAGGAAGCTGGAGAAGAGAGACAGCACACACACAGAGGACTCACACAGAGGAGACAGAACACACAGACAGAAGACAAGAGGAGATGGAAGAAGGATGGAAAGCCAGAAGAGGCCCAAGGAGCTGAGAGACTTGTAAAGAAGCTGCACTGGCCTGGACTGATTGAAATAGATGTGGGTGAAAGACCCATGGGGAAGTTAACAATGGCTGTGTTGATTTTGGTTTTGATTTTGTTCTGTTCCTCCCAGAATTGTCTGGCTGTTTCTGACCCTTTTGTGTGGGTCCCTGCCAAAAGCTGTTCTAGACTTGTGGCAGGCTTTCGAGACTTGCTTTGGGCCAATCCCATTTGGGTGGACTTGTACCCACGAGGAGTTGGATAATATTGGGTGCTTGACTTAGAAAATATATTCTTTTTCTTCTCTGTCTTTTCTAATTGTATTAAAGTTTCTTTCCACAAAAAAAGTGTAAACAATAAAATATTGTTAAATTCTTAAGAAATAATGAATTTTGAGTATTTACCTTTACTTTTAATAAAGATTATATAATTATAACTTTATATAGCTTAACTTTTAAATGATAGTGAAGTTTAACTACTGTCACAAAATTCCAAAATATTTAATAGTCAACTCGCAGTAGCTGATATGATCTGAGGATACCTGTATCTGATCCTTTCCCCTAGTTCTGCCTTCAATTGCACTCTCATAAAGTCCCTTCCAATGTACACTTTTCAGGTCGTATAAGCAAAACTAAATTTATTTTCTCACTCTCAAATCTTTTCCTCTCCAGGGCTGCCATCTTGGTGAGGATCTTCATCTTCGACCCAGAAACTACATCATACATCATCAGACATCACAACCTTCACTCTGCCCCCTGGCCTGCTTGGAGTCACACACCCATCACCTCTTACTTGAACCACTCATCACTTTCTCCCCAGACTTCCATGTCCTGGTACTGTCCATTCCTGCCCCTCTTCTTCATGGCATCAAAAGCACTCATTATGTCCTACCCTGTTATGTACTGGGTGAAGCCTGGTTTCCCAGAGCCCAATAGTCATTGTTTCTTATCTCATTTTCCCAGATCCATCTCTAGCATGTCCTGCCCACTTAACCTCTGCTCCAGCTGCAGAACTAACTTCAGTTCCCTTAACAAGTCCCTCTCTTCCAAACCTCCATGCCTTTTAAGTGTCATTCTCTGTCCCTAGAATGCTCTTCTTCAAATTCCAATTCACAAATTCTTTGTCATTCTTCTGAACTCACTGCAAATATTTCTTCTCTACTCAGGGTCCTGGGGGTTGTGCCCCTTGATCTGAGCTTTGGTGGATGAGGAATCAGCCAAGTAGGGGATGGGGAAGAGTGCTTTAGGAAGAGGGAGGCAGATGCAAAGATCCTGAGCGCAGGACATGTTGGAAGCTACATGTGATTCAATGTGGTTAACCCTTGAGGGTCAAGGAAGATGACCAGATCCTGAGGGGTTTTAACTGGCACATGGTGAAAGCCCGATAAATGGAAATGCTGATAATGATGAAGCTGTAATGGGAAGCAATGGAAGGCTTCCTGGCTCAAAATCCCAGATCTTTCAGAAAGATCAATTTGAAAACTAATGGAGACATATGGGGTAAGAATCAAGACACTGGGTTAAGAGAGGGAATTGACAGCGTAGTTAAGAACTGCTGGAGGCCACATTTAGTGACAGAAAGGAGCAGGCAGATGGGAAGGGAGTACTGAAGTAGAAATGGTAGTACTGGGTGACCTAAAGGGAAGGACTAAGGGGGCTTCCCAGGCAAGCTGGAGGATGGAGACCCTAGAGGAGCAGTCTTGGGGTGGGAGGCAGGGTGGGGTGGCAACTATGAGTTCATCTAGGGACATGCTGGGTGTGAAGTACACATTGCACACAGAAGTGGAAAGACAGTAAGTCCCCTCATCAGTTGGATACTGGAATATGGACTTCAAGGAAAAGTACTGATTGAAAGATGGAATTTTGGAAGTTGTCAGCAAGTTGGCATTTGGAAATCTCCATGGAGGCAGAGAATTGATTGAGAGAAGAGGGTCTCACAGAAGCCCTGTGGAAAACCAGCATTTAAGGGCTGGTTGGGGAAGAGAAGACTGAGGAAGGAGAGAGGAATAGAGGCCAACAACAGAATTGGGTCCCACAAGACAAGAAAGGATGATGGTTCAGGGAGGAGAGGGTGTTTTTTACATAGTTCAAATATGGCAAAGATTAACAAGTACCCAAGGAATTTAGCAAGTTGGGGTTTACTGGTGGCACTGGTGACAATGGATGAAGGAAGAGTAGG